>BGPR01000321.1:234166-296518 GCA_013235015.1 Araneus ventricosus
CCCCTACAACTACCCCCAACACCAACAAATAACACATAGATTAGTTTTCTTAAAATCTTAATTAAAATCTACCGTTCTATACTGAAAAAGGACTGGCGCCTAAAAATAAGAAAAGGAAAACACTACTATGTTTGTAATATCTAATAAAGGGAAAAAAAACATGTGTAGAAAATAATTTTGTTTGACCTAATACAAATGCGCCAAGTTCAAGTTTTACATAGTGTACATTAGAAAAAACATGTGCAATAATATAACAACGATAATATCCTAACTAAGTGTTCCACTTGATAAATTAATGTTTCAAACAATTTTTCAGATGTATAGGTTAGTTTACTCTGTTAACCATTAAGCACTCAAATTATTTTAGTTTAATTTTCCTCTTCTTTGCTTTAAAAGTTTTTATCGCATCATCATAAGAAATCTTTGATGCCTTCTCGTGTTCAATATAAATCACTGCAAGATTAGAAATACTTGGCTAAGTTTCTTAAATAGTTTTTTATGATTTTAAGTTTGCTAAAACTTCTCTCATTCGATGCGACAGAATCTGGTAGAGTCAAGTAGATTCTTAGGGTCGTGGTCAAATTTAAATAGTTTTCATGAAGACCAGTTGTACATAAATAATTTTAAAAGTCAAGGGCAGTAGAATTTAGCTTACTCTTTTTTGATTCATTTCCAGCTAAATTGTCGCTACTTATCATAGTATCTTAAAACTCTCTATTTCAACAGATAATTCATCAATGTCCAGGTCGTCTCGATACAAATTTGCCAAAGTAGTAGCCTTCTCTCTTAAAGTTTTGTTATCAAGAGTCGTCAGTTGTTTGGGAGACAAGAATCCGAAAATTTCTTTCACCTTTTGCATTGATTGGAATTGTCTCTCTAACTCAGCTTGTATTCTATCATTCACTTGCAGTAAGGCAAGTTTGAATTTTTAATGTTGAGAAATTTCAGAGCTTCCATCTTCACATTTTTTGTCAAAAAAATCTTTTCTTCTTCCTCTTCCTTACCTCCTTAAAAGACGCGTCTACATTAAGAACAAGACAAGATTGTTCTGCTTCTTCAAGGACTTCATTCACAATTGTACCTCTACAATCTTTTATTCGTGCAGTCTTTTATAGGCGTACTATATACAAATTTCAGAGAAATTTGTTATAGTTATAATAATTAAGTCAAATATAACAAAAAATAAAGCGATGAAAAAAGATAAATGAAACACACCTTAAGTTTATTCATTCTTGTGATTATGAGAAACACCAGCCTGATGTGTCCTAGCGATTTATTCGATGTTTGGACATATATTTGGAAGGCACACTCATTTCCTCATCAATACATTGAAGATTTCCTCTCTTTTCACACATAATGGTGTTGAGGGCAAAATATCCTAATTCACATAAATATGATGTTGAAATTCTCAGTAAAAAGTTTAAAGCTTTTTCAGATATTGACACATATTCTTCTTTTATGGAAGACCAAAAAGCAGATGCGGCCCGACGTAACTTTACCAACCGGGCAAGGCAACAGCATGGCGCCACCCACCTACCCCCCCACATAAAACCATGCTATTTTTTAAAATTCTATAATGTCTGTATTCTAAAAGTTGAACAAACCTAATTTTTTAGAACATAGAAATATGCACGTTTTACCTGCAAATATGACTTAACAATATCATAATGAGAATTTATAAACTCCAGATATATTTAAGATTCTATAATGGTCTTATTTAATTTGAAATAATTCAACAAATTTATTTTTAAAATACAATATTTGCCGTTTTTCCGGAACTCTCGTGTCTATTAAACCATTTTTTCCCTTCGATCTCCCGCTTTGGCGCCACGGGCAGTTGTCCAGTTTGCCCAAGCCTCGGGCCACTCCTGCCAAAAAGGTTTCAAGAGACAATTCCTTGTGTTTAATCATAAGGGAAAAATAGCAACCAGGAAGGTTAGCTGCTTGCAATGAAAACTGTCTTTGAACTGGAGAACTGATAACAAAAATAGTAAATATATTTTTTTTATATCTGGACACGTATTTCTCTGGAATACCACAGGGCTCACTCGAAAATCTTCTAGGGCGCACCTTTTGAGAACCACTGCTTTAATGTGTGCCTAATGTGGACAAAATTCGAAAGGACAACCACTTGTTCAGTGGTAGTTTTGAAAAACTGATACTCAACAAAGAAAACGAGAAGATTAACACCACTTACCTTCATTGGTATTTGCTTTTAGCCACGATGACAAAATGAGGCGAACAAATGACTTTGTTTCTCTCTCTTTAGCTTTTTTACGGTTTTCAGCGCCCGACAATTTTCTGGACATCTTTCGTTGAGTAGCAGAGTGAGGTTACGTTACGGAATTGTCTTCTCCGTCCGTCTCAATATCCGAAGACTACCTCTTTTGGACGATTTTACTCAGTAAAGGGGTGATAGGGGGTGTAATATGAGTCCATTTCCAGAGTCCGGACAGGCGCATACGCGGAAGGAAGCTGTAATGCAATGCGTTCCCACATTCCTACGTGAATCCATCAGTCACACCCCTCAGCGCCCTGCGTCTCGTTGCGCCGGCGTTGCTTGAGTTTCCATCAACAGACACATCTTAATTTTACGTACTTATTTAATTACATTACGACTGGTTTTGATTCCGGGCTAGAATTTAGACAGAAAATTAAAAAGTAAAACATATATATTTTTATTTTTATATTATTTTTTAAAATTTTTCCCCTGAATTTTTCACCTCCCCTGGGCTGGCGCCCTTTCCTGACTGGCGCCCGGGGCAACTGCCCCGGTTGCCCCCCTCTTGTTTCGTCACTGAAGACAACCCATCATTTCCCACGATCATTAGGACTGGCGGTATTTTCAGATGTGCATACGTGATCGCTGATCCTAGCGTCAGTTTCGACGGCTTTTATACCTAATTTCTTTGTCCGAACTGAATAATTACAAACACATGTACTGATACCAAATTCTTCTTGCTCCCCAATAGTAAACTAAGAAGGATGATAGGATTTCAATGATAGAGGGAAATCCAAGTGTAGAACTTTCTGTGAGTAGTCTCCTTTGTTACGAAGCTTTCAAAGAGATCCTTCAAAATACTTTGAAAGAGCTTGTCACATTTGAGTGTTGATACGGTAAAAACGACAATGCGATTTGCGAAAGTTTCTCGAGGAATACTGAAGACCATTGTAGGCGGTGGGACATATTTCGTGAAACTCTCTTGAAAAAAAGCTAAAAGCAGAAAAAATTGTTTATATATAAAATATTTCATTTTTAGATGATAGGAAATGAACCATGTATTTTTAAGTTAAATTTTTTTTCTTAATATAGCACTCATTTCAAGTCTTAAGACCGTTACTTAGTGATACAGTCGAAATAAAACACCGATGCATGCATAGGATCACGCGAGAAGACACTACAGAAAGGAAGTCGATTTTCGGACAGTGAGCTCAAATAAAGCCGAACCCGCACGATCGTGCGGGTAAATAAATATTACGCCTAAAAAGTAATTATATTAACTCTTAACTAACATATTTTCCTATTTTTCATTTATTTCAACATTAAATTAACAATTGGTATCTAAGCAATTAAATATGTATTAATAATTAGCTAATTGCGACAGATAAATAATTCTAATGTTTAGCGCGAATTTTTGGCAAACAGATTTAACGCGATTATAATTGAAATATGGACTGTCTCTGCCGTCTTTTGAGAAAACTAGATACTATTGATATTCTGGAAACTAGAACAGTCGTTACTTTCCTGCATTTATTAAATACAACTCTCTAAGAAGCAGAAATGCTAGCTGCTGTCTAACCCGCACGATCGTGCGAGTTCGGTCTTAAAGGGGTAGAACAACTCTAAGATTGCATTTTAAATTTTCACGAAAATGTCAGCATTCCTGGCGGAAGTATTTCACAGTTATCTTTTTAAAATCTATTTTGTTTATTTCCCAAATATTGAATCTACATCTTTCAGACATCTTTTTAATATTTTGATTATTTATTTAGACAAACAAAATGATATCTTTCTACGTATGTTAACTTAAACATTCCTTCCCCAACTATTTAAAATCATGATTCCCTGTTTAACCAGGATAGAATCGATGCGATCTGCAGATATCTTCCTGCATTTCAGAGATCTCTAATCTTTATAGGAGACCTTGTAAATATTTGCTTCTCAAACTTCTCATCGGGAATTTGAGAACTTCTCCGTCATATGATGTCTGAAATACACGGGGTTATTTTTTTCAGGGAATTTTCAAAAATATTATGTGCAAAAATAGAAATTTTGATAAATATTTTAGATTTTACCTTATTACAGAAAATATTTAAGAACATGAAATTACTTGTTAAATTCAGCTGATTTAAATCTGTTTGATTTATAGATACTTAGAATTCAATAATATACCAGAATCCAAAGTATTGAGTTTTAATAATACTGTTCTTTCTCGTATACAAAGAAAAAACCATTGTAAAAAAGGATCTCGAGACCTACCTGAGTTTTAAAAAGCTATTCTTCGATTATATCTGTCTGTCTGTGAACACGATAATTCAACAACGCAACGAGCTAGACGAATGAAATTTGGTATAAAATCTTTTCACCAAAATTGTCAATTTGTATCAAATCTTTGCGAAATCCGTGAACTGATAAGTCTGCATATCTGTAGGCGCTAACACAGCAGCTCAAAACTGCAAAAAGTAAGATGAATGAAATTTGGGACAGGGTTTTATCCCCAGAATCGTATATCTGCATCAAATTTTGGACCAAATTCGTCAAAGAGTAGACTGTCTATTTATGTGTCTATTCGAGTGTATGCGAGAGTGATAGAAAAAAAACGTAATTGTTTAGATGTGTGAACTTAAATATATAATCGGGGCGAGGTGACCTAGTTATAAGGTCTCGGGTTCGGAAGGTTTCAGGTTTGAAACCGAATTCCACTGAAGATATGTATGGGGGCTGAACATTAAATCATACGTAGTGGCCAACCGCCCTTCCACTGGTGTGGTGCGGAAGCTTGGAAAGGCGGAGTGCCAACTAACGTGTCCTCCTCGTCATCTGACCACAGCTCAAAATTATGAGGTCCATCTCCTCGTGTTGCTTCAAAACGGGACGTTAATATAACTAAACTACGTACATAATCTTCAGACCCTAATTTGAGATCCGTCAAATATATCTGGTAGACAGTCTGTTTGTCTGTCCGTGTGTATGTGAGCACGATAACTCAAAAGCGCGTCAAGCTCAATAAATTAAATTAGATATATAGTCTTGACGCCAGGTTTGTCAAATTCTCCACTCATTAGAAAACCCAAAATATATACTCGATTTTCTTCGCTATAATATAAAAGTTAACACAAAACGTGTATAATTTGTAAGTATATGAGAAAATAGAACACTCCTGCTGGTTTTAAAGATATTCATAATAATTAATATAGAAAACGATTAATTTATTAATGTTAGATATAAAATGGTGATCATAATAATGCAATCTCTACTAATAATAAAGAGAATGTGTGTGTGTGTTGGTCAGACCGCTGGACCTAGAGCTACGAAATTTGGCACAAACATTCTTTGGGGTGGGAATGTGCATCTCGGAGCACTTTTAAAAAAATTTTAATTAATAAAAAATTAAGCAAAATGTTGGCGTTTTTCCTCAATAACTTCAGAAAATTTTACATCCCAAAAATCATTTTTACATCATCTGAAAGTGCAAACAATTTCCTTTCTACCGATATCAATTAAATTTCCGTATAATGTTTTCTGGAATTTTAATAAATTTTTAAATATATTTTTTGGCATAATTTACAACAATACTTTTCATTGTTGCAAAGCAACTTAAACCGTTTTCATTGTTTAAACAAATATTTAATTGCATATTTCTCTTTCATTGCTGTAATCTGAGATAATATCATAATATATTTTGATTTCATATTTTATTTCATCAAAATTTTTGTGAAATTTCTAAACCAAGCTCTCCGAGATATTGCTTTGATTACATTAATAAATATATCCATTAAGCTGAATGGTTATGGTTGCTATGTTTTCATTCTTTTCTCAACATGTTTTAATCCAGCTAACATGTCGCTGACCATAAAATGTGCCGCGTCATTTTAATATTGATATCAAATGCATATTTTACAAGAGGAATAAGATAGTGACGATAGTGCCGACAACGTGGAGTTAGAGGTTTCATGACATGGTCAGTTATTTGACTCCATTAGGAACATATATGTAGACAATGAAGAAGTCCAAGGTCACTAATAGAGCATGAATTAAATATCTAGCACAATCTGAAGTTTAAAATTACGTTGTTAATAGAACCATGAATATAAATTCCGCAAGATTCAATTGAAATCTTATTCCCGGCAAACAAGCTGGTCGCCGAATGCGGTTAGTATATTAATATAACCTTCATATGAAAATTATATTCTTGTGAAAACATGGAAGCTTTTTTTCATTCAGTAACTGTAAGAATAATGTCTTTAAATGTACTGTACGAGAAACAGCGTCTTAATTATCAATTTCAAAAAATACATTTAACCCACAATTAATAAACGGCACTTATCACCTGCTTGTTGATACTACTTTAACCACTTTGTCACTAACCATACTTCGGATACTTGATAGCTAAATGTAATTTATTTCCTTCATATGTGGCAATATGTTGATAGAACTCTGTCTTCAGGCTTTGTTCTTAACCAACATTATTCAAAAATTAGCCGGCAAATGTGTTCTTTAGTGAGAATTTATCCCTTTGGTAGGTCTGGCTGTTGGAAGTTTTCGTGGTTTTCTTCCATGTGAATTACGAATGTGGGCCAGTTCCTCTTGAAAGTTATTCAGGGTGGCAATTTACCCCCGTATATAGGATCTACGTCACACTTCTACCTCAGGTACAACCTAAGTGTTGAAAGTCGCTTTGACCACGAGAAACTCACTCTTACCCTTTTACAAGAGTCCTTGTTTAGTTAAGCTAGAACAAGTGGGACAGATCATAAAAACAGCATGTTGATATAAAAACAATTGACCAAAAACATGCCGATGCAGCACAAGCTAAATACAGTAGTGGCGGCTGAAAACGCACCACCCTAGATTTTGTCGTATTTTATACACGAGGCTGATGCACTTAAAAGATGATCCAACAGAAATAACGATGATGCATTCCTGCGTTCCTATTACTAACTGAACCAAATGACTTTATTTTCAACAGTATTATTTGTCCAATTTAAATTTATAATGCCATATTCTTATAAATGGAAGTGGTGTGCTTTCATTGACCACTGCTGCTCATGGTAACATAACAGGAAGACATGGTCAGGGCCGGCCCGAAGGGGGTGCGAACGGTGCGACTGCACAAGGCCCCGCGCCGCTGACGCATTTTTCAAAATTCATTAAAAAATGATTTATCCTTGTTTAAAAATTCTTCCAACTAACTTTTATGTAAAAAATGCATAATATATTAATAATTTTTCTAAAAAGAAATATATTGTAATTTCTTTTCTGGTTTCGATAATTTCCTTCAAAGATCCGTTAAAAAAGTAATTGGTGGATCTAGTCGATAAAATTCCAACAATTCTTTGCTACCTGGAGGTTGGGGTGTAGTGGAGCAGGAACGCCGTTCCGGCACTGCTTTTTTTAAAAAAAGAAATACATAAGAAAATTTGTGAAAACGTCCTTGAAACAGCGTGAATTTTGTCAGCCAGGTTACAGCGTTCCGGCACTGCTTTTAAAGCGTCCCGGTGCTGCTTATTTTGTGACTACACCACTATTGGAGGTCCATATGTTTCCGATTTCTTGGGCAGAGCAAAAGGTAAAAAGTGATAACATTTTGCAGTCCTAAACAGGTTCAATTGCTCCAGGCACAGTATGGTCACTCTTTTTTCGGTGCGGGGGGAAGGGGGCACCCCACAGTGGATGTCCGTCATTTGAAGATAAATTTCAGGTGATAACATTCAGTACATTCCTTGTTCCTTGGATTATTACTTTCAGAAAAGGGACTTGTGTGGGGACTCACATATTTTCCCCTAATGGCCAGCTTAATGGTAGTCTTTCCAAGGGCAGCTTAAAGAAACACTTCTAGAGGAATGTTTTTTCAGCTTATCTATCTCTAAACTAGGCACATCTCTTTCCCTTCTATTCACAGGATTGCTAAGCGACGATGAGCATATCACAGGTGTTCTCACTTTTCTTGTCAAAAGTGTGGTTTTCCAGCATCTTTGAATTCACATCTAGGTACTTGTTAAAAGGTTGTCTGTCAAATCTATTCGTCAGAGTTTAATCAATAGTAGTGAATCGGAATATAGGATCGTGACAAACACGACGGGTAACCCAAAAAGTTTCGTCCAGAAGCTTAATTTCCCATTGAACAGTTCCTTCGCATTCAGAGTATCAGCCGTACAGCAAAATAAAATATTCTGCATTTGTTCTTGCAAACAAATTTCAGGTATGCTATTTTTTGTCGCTTTTTTCATAGTTATTAATTAAAAAATCGTTCCTTTTATATTTCCAAAAAAAATTTAATATTCTAATATGTTATCAATTATTAAAACAGTGTAGTTCCCCCTTTGTGTTTGTATTCCAATATTTTTACTATTTGTTATTATTGCATAGATTTCAGATAAGACATTTTTTTTAGTAACGAACGACAATTTGTGTTTTCTACTCTTTTACATTGGACATTTTTCTTTATAAAATGTTACTAATTTGGAACCTTTTATTATTTTGGGAAACTACATATCAAAGTTATTTCGATAAGTTTTAAATTATAAGAAGCATTTTGAAGATTGATTCAATTTAAATATCCTAAAACCGACTATCAGTAGCTTACGTTTAATTGTAAATAAGTTTGTAATAAGGTGATTATATGTTTTTAGTTTTATCTTTTTTCTAATGAATATAATGAATTCGACTTTTAAGAATTCTCTTCATAATCTAAATTAAAAGAAAGTCCCATTCTTGGGTTTCAGCATGGAATTTTATTTCAATACTGAATGCATGTGCTGACATCGCAAATAGACAGAAAAATTGAAAGAGGGGGTGGCTTTTTCTTTCAATTGACTACATAATTAAATGCTATTTTAAGTTCTTTGACTTTCATGTTCTCAAACTTTAGCTGAAACTATTTTCACATTTTATAATTGTAATTTTAGCACTGAAAGTTTTCAAACTGAACAATTTTTAATATTTCCTCATAAGATCAGGAAAACAGGACACGTCTCTACAACATGAGTTCGCAAAAAATATTGGTAGCAATTTTATCTTTTATATCAAACGGAATGCTTGAATTCAGGGCCAGCTCGAGGGATTTCGAAAGGTGCGAGTGCATAAGGCCCTACGGCGCTGATAGATTGCGCAAAACGAAAATGAATAGCATTGATTTATTTAACGGAATGAAAAATTGGCGTTAATTTTACATTCCAGATCGCAATATTGCGAATATTTACAATATTTACTTAAAAATAATTTCTTTAAATTGTATCCAAATTTTGCTTCTGTTCTAAAATTATATTGACCTTACCAATAACACTCGCATCTGCAGAAAAATCTCTTCCTCAAGATTGAAAATAATAAAAACTTACTTGAGATCTAGCATTTGAGACGAACAATTGATTTGCTTAGTCATTTTATCTATCGAATCTGCATTAACCAAAAATCTAAATCATGATGATATTATCAACGAATTTGCTATAAAACCTATAAGAAAAGGAAACAAAAAATCACATATTATAAACTTTAGTGAGTTGAATACCAAATTTTATATATGAAGCAATTATTTTGTTGTTTGATTTATTAATGATTTTTTGTGTGATTAAAATATTAATTTTATAAAAATAATTTAATCATTTATTATTTTCATCTATTTTTTTAATCTTTGCTAAGCCAAATTGTGCAATGTAATAAATAGCAAAAAGCAATAAAACATTTTGTTGGATGAAATTTTTTCAAGGCCCCGCAAGTCAACTTTGCACCGGGCCCCGCTTTTGTTTGGGCCGGCTCTGGACATGGTAAATCAATAAAAGCTTTTGGATTATTGATTGCCCAACTCAAATTAGTAATATTAATTAATGCCATCTTATTGTAAAATCATAAATTTTGGTTATAATTTTAAACTAGTAAAACTTCCATCGTTTAATTTCAACATTGATTATTTTTATTCTAATTTTATACATTTACAGAAACAAATAAAAGATTGTTCAGTCAATATTTAAGCAAGATGAAAAAAAGCATCGCCCACACAAGCTTCGCTTCAAATTTGAATCCATCTCAGAAATCACTTTTAAAAGAAGAATTTAATTTTAGTGTTTTAAGTGGAAACTAATTGAAATGTTCATTTCCAGTTAAATCCGTTAAAAGAAATTTGGTAGAACTATTATTCAGTGCGTGAATGAAACCAGAGTTCAGAAATTCAACAACCGATTCTCCTTTAAATTGCAGTACATTTTAATAACATGTTTTTGCTTAATTTAAAGGAAGAATAGGAAAGATTAATGGATCTATTAGTCCAAAATTAGAATTAAATTACTACTTCTTTTCTTTCGTTACAATTGGTGGCGCACAAAATGAAAATTGGATTGAAGCCATTATTGTGTAAATAAGATGCAATTAGGTTGTTTTCCACGAGTTTGCATATGATTCTTACAACAAAAGAGAAAAAAATACTACATTTTTCCTCTAATTGGCAATCATAATGTCTTATACTCTTTTATAAGTCTCATTACTGCGCTTTTATTTGTCTATGGACTCTTTTTAACACATTTTTATTTAAATTGACTTGTTTCATATTTGTGAGGATGGAATTTTGTAATCGACTTTTCACTCTCTTCCTGATGTGCTAGAGATTTGACATTTTGCTCCCTTTTATGTTCTGAATGAAAATATATTTAAATATTTTCAGAGCTTAATTGACAGGCAATCGATAAATTGCATTAAATTTAAATTCCATAAGAATGGCTCCACCTGGTGATGAATTTGGGGAAATATTCACTACAAGATTCCGTAATATTTATAATAATGAACTACCAATTAAAGACTAAAAAGTAGAAAATAGTTAAAATAAAAAAAATCACTTTTTAGTACACTAATAAGAGTGGTCGTTCAAACTTTTTTCTATTCTTCTTGTAAAATAGAGAAATGATTTTTTCTGGCTGTTTAAACTTTTGGGGCTCTTTCTTGATTTTTCATTTTTTTCCCTTACTTTTTTTAAATATAAATTTCTTAAAATGATTGACAAACACACACAAAAAAGTGCTATCTTTAACACTATTTAGTATCTTGCATATAATAAATGGTATATTCGTCTTCTAGAGGTGAGGGGGGGTGTCTTCCTCTTAAGTATAGAAATTATCTAAAAACGTTTATAGTGTTATAGCTCAGCTTTACGGAGAGGAAAATAAAACAAGAGTTTATCGGCTAAACTGCACTTTTCAGTATAATAACAATCTAATTTTATTTGCTGGATTGTCATCCGTTTTGTAGCTGCTTGTAGGCAACGGGGGACGTACCTGATGTGGTGAGAGGACATGGGTGATGTCTGAGCCGACATGTCATACTTCAAACTCCCACATTCCTGAAATAGAAAACTTTTCAATCTCCAAGGACTAAACGTGGACCAGCCTTGTACACAAAACGAATATTCGGAGCTTTTGGCTTTGGTCTGATTACGAAACTGAACTGCTGCACCAAGCCTGAGGCGTGGTGTTAAGATGACAGTTTCGAGAACGAAAGGTCACAATTTTGAGACTCTTTTCCACTAAATAACCTCCATGTTACGAATTACGGTGTGAAATTGAATAGGTGGCGCTGTGTTATATATTCCTATATTTCTTTCTATTCACAGCACTTTTGTAAATAACCAAATAAAATGTATCTTTAGCTTCGGTATTCATCTATTCACTAGAGAGAGATGAAAGCCATCTGCGTGTGAGAGTCCTACACGCCATGCATGTGGATCTGTTTCACATTAAATCGACCATTGGGGACAGACATCCTCGTTGGTGTGGCTTAAAAATTTAGAATGCCGGATGTCGGTTCCGGTGCCGATCTCATCATTTAACCACAGTTCAGAAGTACGAGGCCCGTCCCAAAATAGCCCTAGTACGGGATTTTAATCTTACGAAACTAAACGAAACTAACACCAAGCCAGTACTGCCTATATAATTCAGAGTCCCCATATCCAGGTCCGCCTAGAGCTGAACCTGAATATGGGGACATGGAGTACAGGCGTACGGACCACCGCTCTGACATGCGGGCCCACTTGCAAATTACGCTTATAGTGGTAATTCAATGGAAACATTATAAAACATCAAAACCTTGCAAAAGGTAATTAATTACAATTATAAATTAATTACAAAATTTAAACGATACTTGATTATAATTTGAATAAGTTAGAGAGCAAAGCCTTTGTAAATGAAATGAAAGCACAAAATTAAATTACTTTGAAAGTATCACAAAAAACATCTCTAGGCTTCGGGCCCATAGGCAATTGCCTACTTAGCCTGTTTAATAATCCGACTCTGTCTGCACGCGAGTCTGCCCATATCAACGTTTTCTTTTAAATCCTAAATCATATCGACGAGTCATTGACCTCTCGTATTTCACTAGATTGTCACTTTTCCCGCCTTTTTGTAATTTTCCATGCTGACAAAAAAGACAAAAAACTGTATATTTCAACGGAATCTTCAAAGAGTGCAACTCATATGGATTCTTTCGAATTGGAAGCGCAATCTTGAGGTAATATTTTTCCTTCTCTTTTACTTATTGAAGGCTCTTTTGACATATTTCCCTCTTAGAGCTCCTTACCGAATGAAGGAATCTGTGTAGCACTTGTATGGATTTAGTCCTGGAAATAGTTCCACTCCCTCAATGCGATTAAAGTAGAGATCAAGGACACGCAACTAACGTCATCAGGAAGCGTCGAACACCACAGCTTGGCTCAAAATATTTGGATTTTTTTCTGCTTACATATTTATTTATGAATGGAGCTTTCATTTGCATAATGGGAGGTTTTCGTTTAAACGAATAGCGTTTTAACATATCATTCCTAAAAATTAGAGCCTTACGTGTCCTAATATTTGCCGCATTCCTGCATTTCGTATTGTTGTTTCCTCCCTGAAAGTAAGAGGACACAATGATAAAAATAAAAAAGTTTAAAGAAAACTTCTTCTAAAAAGTAAGAAGAAAATTTTGACATCAAAAATCTAGAGGTCAAAACGAAAATCGAAAGCGTGAGATACTTATACAAATATCTTAAACATATAGGGATTTTAATCCCATTCATAATATGTTTTAATTTTTAGTGAGTGATTTGAGCTTTATTTCTGGTGATATTCATTGTGTGTTAATTTCCTTATCGTATGGTTTTCAGCGTCTCACGCTTTAACGATTTTTGCTATGAACTCCAGATTTATGATTAAAAAATTACTTTCTACTTTTTATTACACTAATAAAAGCGTTCTTTAAAATAACTAATAAAACGTGCTTGTTTCAGTCCTTAATATATTTCATGATTCATAATTCATTATTACACTTGCTAGTCACCTTTGGCGACTAGCTGTTCGCCCACAATATTAATAGCCTGTGAATATTAATAACTTGGCAAAATAAGCGAATTGGCGGTGTAGAGGTTGAGGGACTCTGACAAAGTTTTATTTTGCGATATATCTTAAAACTGGAGGATGGTGAGGAGCAGGCGACAATTCATGACAAATCTAGGGGTCAAAAGCTGTCATATGAAATAAAATTGTTGAAATTGATCCAATGATTTAGTCTGAGGGATTGTGTCAAGATTTTTCTTCATAGTACACTGAATCATCTGTACAGTGAAGAAGTATTTTTTCGATTTCTCTCGAAAATGGAGGGTGGTGGGGGCAGGCGAACACTGATGACATATCTAGAGGTCATAAGCTTTCATATGACACAAAAATGACTGAAATAGGTCCTGTGGCTTGGGCTGGGGGACTGTCTGAAGGTTTTTCCCTATAGAGAATGTACAGTGGAGAATTGTTTTTTCGATTTCTCCTGGAAATGAAGGGTGGGGAGGCAGGCGACCATTGATGACATATCTAGACGTCATAAGCTTCCACATGAAATAAAAGTTATCAAAATCGGACCAGTGGTTGGAACTGGGGTACTAGTCCTCTGATTTTGCCAGTTATTTTAAATATACAGGATGTCCACTAAAGTCCTTCTATCCCACATTAACATGAGAACGGCAACAACTATTCCCACAAACTTGGTATCTAGGTATAGTAAAGTGGACATGCGTTACACGGTGAGATCGGTTACAGCGCCACCTGGCGGTAAACAACGGAGTTAGCGTTCCTATCTGGAAAATGGTACAAGATACGGGAAAAATCAATTACAAAATTGTAGAGCGTCTTCGATTTAGTACGAAATGACACCTTGTGCACATTAATACGAAGAATAGAACGCTTAAAATGCACATTTGCTTGTTCTCAATTTCCGAAACTGTGACGTCTCAAAACGGGTTAAAAAGAAAAAAAACAACTACTTATCACAAGATACCTTTCTTTTTCGTGCTCAAACTGCTCTCCGTCTTCTACAACTAAGATTTGGGCTCTTGTTTGAATTTCACTTTTCCCGCTTTTTAGCATATCAGTTGGTTCGCTAGCACAGCTACTGTAATACGTCATCGAAAGTCCTGCAATGCTGGTGGAAAGGTCCATACACCTGCTGTTTGAGTTATTCCCGAAGGAAAAAGTATAATGGTGTCATTTTTTGCCCGAAAAATAAAATTTTCTCCTTTTGACCATATCTTGTGACATCACAATTTCGGAAAATGCAAACAAACAGATGAGCATTTTAAGGGTTTTGCTCTTCGTATTAATGTGCACAAGGTGTCTTTTCGTACTAAATCGAAGACTCTCTACAATTGTGTAATTGATTTTCCCCCGTATCTTGTACCGTTTTCTAGATAGGAACGCTAACTCCATTTTTTGCAGCCAGGTGGCGCTGTAACCGATCTCACCGTGTAGCGCATGGTCACTTTACTATACCTAGACACCATGTTTGTGGCAATAGTTGTCGCCGTTCTCATGTTAATGTGGGGTAGAAGGACTTTATTGGGCACCCTGCATATATTGTGGAATCTTGCATTGAATTTTTCTCAAAGTTTCCTTCAGATAACGCCTCTCATATGGAATCGCAATAAAACTCAAATTAAGCGATTAATTAATAATTAAGTTATGAAAATATTAAAATATTGTGCCTTTATAGGGGACACACAGCTGTATAAAATTTCGAAGCTCTAGAATATCAAGAAGTGCAAGAAGAGTCGTTATAAAATTACAACATAAAAGAAGTCAAGTTAAGTAAAAGAGAGTAAAAACAGGGACGAGACAAGGGTAAGGAGAATGAGGCACTTGTCTCAAGTGAAAATCAGCAAGGGCAACAAATTTGGCGATAAAAAATTATTATAAGATAAAAAATAATTAAAATAATTAAAGATAAAAGATAAAAAAATAACTGGATAAAAAATATAAAAAGATAAAGAAATAAATCAAATGTAGATAAAAAAAATTATTAAAAAGGCAAATAATAATAAAGAAAGAAATTGTATTTACTCCTGTAAAATGTCCTGAATTATGTGACGGTATTTTACATCGGGAGGGGTATAATATATCTTTGCTTCAAATGAAAATATGTTAAGCCAAGATACTGTATGGGCATAAATCCTATTAAAACATTAAGAAAAGGGACAATTTATAGTGAACACAAGAGCTGTTTTGGGATAGACCTCGTAACCGTGGTCAGATGACGAAGATGGCATCTGAGTCGTTACCTTTCTCTCCAAACTAATGCATACCAGTGCTAGGCCTTTTGTCCTTAACATGAAATTTAACGCGCTCCAGGTCTATATATACGCTGGAGTTTTTGTAGAACCGGGTTTTGAACCCGAAACCCTCCGGCCCCAAAGCCGAGACCTTCCCACTAGGTCACCGCGACCCGTGATCGCTTGGAGAAAAATCTTCAGCAATCAATCTTACCGCAGTGCGATTGAGATATGTACTCTAGCAATTCGTTGATAGAGACATTGGTCTATCAGTTTTGGAAAAATACTGGTTAAGAGAACAGCACCCATAACCTTCTTCATCGATTAATGTTTCTCAGATCCTTGTCACTAGATTATGCCACGTCATGCCTTAACGCAATAGATCATTGCTAGGCATTATCATTTTTACTCACCCGCTGAAATTTGGTTTCTATCCTTACCTTAATATGTTGTAACATTTTAATTCGTTTCCTTTTCTTTATTGGTTTCAAGTTCAAAAGAAGGGAAGAAGCATAAAAAATTTTTTCGCTGCGAGTAAAAATCCGAAACCGATGACATTTCTTACTTGAAAGAAATATTGTTTTCCGTTAAGTTGCAATACAACTCAAGAAAGTATTTTTATGTCATCACGAATTGCTACTATTCTGTAAAAGAATGCAAACTGGTACCGGATTTGAGCAGTTCTTTGCAAGTCAACCATTTACTAGAGAAAAATAAAAAAAAGAAGAGATTTCATTTTTTATTAAAGATAAAAATATAAAATAAATAGCTCGTGATGAAAGTTGTGGACCTTTTGTACGACTTGCGATAAAATATCAGGTAATGCTTTACGATTCGGTTCGTATTTTGATGTACCATTTTCATTCAGCGTTTTTTATTTCTTAAGAGAAAATGGCTTCTTGCAATGACTTGTTTGACGTCAGAAATTATAAACTTAGGTTTCAGTAAATGTCGACAAACGCTTGCATACTTCGACAATTTTCTAGAAAGGTTTTTTCGAGGCGTTGCGCTTCATTCGGAAGATTTATAGAAATAATGCTCACAAAAGCGTGACTCGGAAAATCCAGTTGAAAAGATCTTGCCATTCAAAAGCTCTCGTTAAAAGAATGTGTTTATGAATGACCACGCTTCTTGTTCTATGGACGTTTTTTGAAATCATTCGGGGAATTTTGTTTTCTGTTTCTTTTCTCTCTCACATTTAAAAGCATGGATAACTTTTGATGAGTAATTCACCTTTTCTTCTTTTCTTTTCTCTTGCAAGCTGGGGAACTGTGACTAAGAGTTGCATAATCCATTGATTTAAAACATGGCTTCTTAAACTTTTTCGTGAGCCCATTTTCCAAACTAAAATCTGAAAATTAGGAATGATTAATGATAAATTAAAAGAAATTAGATTTAAAATAATTAATAGGCAAAGAAATATTTTAAGACAAGATGATTTTGTTCCCAATTTTAGATAGAAATCAAGAGTTCTTAAACCTTTTCGTAGCTCTATTTTTGTACAATTATGTAATTCGACCTGAAAATTGGAAAATAAATTTGAAAACCAAGCATTGATTAATGATAAATTAAAAGACGTTCGATTTAAAATAGTTAATGAGCAAATTTTGAAGAAATTTTTTAAGACAGGAGGATTTTGTTCTGAATTTTTATTACCAAGCAGGTTTTCATAAATTTTCAGTGATCCTATTTTCCTTGAAAAATTTCATCGCGACCCCAAAATTGGACAATAAATCTGAAAAAACAGCACTGATTAATGATAAATTTAAAAAAGTTAAATACAAAATAAATTCTTAGAAAATTTTAAGACAGGATAATTTTACTCAGAATTTTTGATAATAAGCAGAGCTTTTTGAAAATTCTAGTGACCCTATTTTCCTACAAAAATTCCATTACGACCACAAAATTGGAAAATAAATATGAAAATATAGCGTTGATTAATGGTAAATTAACCCCTTCTTGGTCGTTTTTTCTTTTCGAATTTCAGACCCAAAAAAAAAGCATTTTTCTTTATTACTGTAAATTAATGTATTTTCTATACTTAATTTCGAAAATGCAAAACATTTTTGTCAGTAAGCAGTTCTTGCTTGACTTACTGGTGGTCATACATGCGATATTCCGTTCACTGATCTTTAGTTTGCCCTGCAATGAAACCAAGTTTTGAATTAAAACAAAATACTCTCTGATAATATATTTTTTCAAATCTATTGCTTTTGAGGTATTTAAGATAAATATCTTGTAAGGTTTCCTTCCCGCGAGCTTAATTCCCATGAGAAAAAAGGGTGCCGGCCCTTTTGATATTGGCGGTAAACAGCAGGAGAGTTGCACCTGGACATCGCTAACGAGACGGGCGCAAGGAGAAGGACTTCACACAGAGGGCCGCCACAATGTCGGTGAATAAATCACTGTCAGCGCGGACATGAGCGGTACCTTTTGGTGATTCCTGAATAGGCCGGTGGTGACGAAACTCAAGAACCTGCCCAGAATAAGAGGTGGACCACTCGGAAGGTGAGTTGTTGGTCAACCAGAGTACGATTATCCAGTGAAGGGAAAGATAGGAAGGGCTTCACCACTTCATCCACCCCCTGAAGGAGTGAATAAAAACTGAGGAACGGAGAGAAAAAGGAGTTTTTTTGGAGGACTCTGGAACGAGTTCAGGCTCCGGGGTACCGAAGAAAGCTGTGTGATCAGCGGATTGAAAGTCCCGACTGAAATCGGACTTTGATAGACAACCCCGAGGAATCGGCATCCCCGCACTCTCGGCTCTTGAACTTGCGAGCACTCTTGGTAGTCTCGTAGGTTTGTATCACGTGGATAGGTGGAAGTTATCCATCCGATAATTACTAGTCTTTCTGGACGAATTTTCTCATGGAACTTTGACGTTTTAGAACTATGTTTTTGTTGGTTCCTTGTAAATAGTCATATTTAATCAAGACTTCTCTGCGAGAAGTATCTCTTAATTATTGCTGTAGTGAATAAAAGTACTTAGGCCAACCTAAGCTTGAATTATTTGGTCACACTTAGGCCAAGACATTACAATCTGCATGAAAAGAATTATTAATGATATGTAAAGAATGTTCTTTAAAATGGTTTTACAACCTTACTATGAAAACAGCCTTACAATCTTTCTTGAGCATCAGAGCGTAGAAACCACAATGATATCATTTATTGCCGATTATTTTATTGCTTACATTTTTAAAAAATACCAGTAGCAAAAAAAATAAGTGACGAATTCACTTTCAACGATGCAATTTTTCTATTCGTCGCGTGACAACTGTACGACCGAACGTATGACGTGCGACATCAACCAAGAAGGGGTTAAGGAAAGAAGATTCAAAATAGTTACTTAGTAAATCTTAATCAAATGTTTTAAGACAGTATGATTTTGTTAAGAATTTTTATAAAATCTATTAAAAAATTTGAAAGAAGAAGGAGTTGTGAAAATTTTGAACACCCGAATCTTGAATTATGAGATCCTATATCGATTTGCGATCCACAGTTTAAGAAACCCTCTTTTAAAAGTTCAACAGCAAGGACTGTTTCTCTTTGAAAAGGAAGCTTTTCTTGTTATTTATGAATCAAGGGTTTTTTAAACTTTTTTCGTTTGTAGCCTCATTTCTTCCGCAAAACGCCGCCTTGCAACTACCAGCAGAAAACATTTCTTCACATCCCCAAGTATGCATATATGCGATGGATAAGAAAATGCGACGTTGGAACATTAATGAGTGATAAGTATATAAAAATTTAGCAAATATGATTGGTTTTATTTGAGAATCTTCATTAAAATGATTTAAATCAAGATAGCTTTTCGAATTATTCTTACATGCTTATATTGAACTTGACAGATGTGCAGTTGTGTGTTCCTGATGACAATACTCTATTTTAATGTTTTCATAACTTAATTATTAGTTAATCGATTGATTTAATTAAATTATGATTCCGTACGAATGGCGCCATCTGATTGTGAAATTAAAGAACATTGGTTCCCATAATACTTATAATCATGAATTGTAAATTCAAGACTAAAAAACAGAATATAACTTAAATAAAAAAATCTAATTTTTAATACACTAATAATAGCATATATTTAAAAGCATTTTATTAAATTTATTTTTTGAGTCAGTTTTAAGCTATATTTCCAACACTAAATTTCACTTGAAGATGCTTCTCCAGTATTTTTCTCTGTTATTTGCTTTTTCCATATCTTTTTTTAATAACAACGTGTCATCTTTAGAAGATTACCATAAATTTACATACAGTTTGCTCAGAGTATAATATGAATAATTCAACTTCACGGTTGTCCAAGAATTGAACATGACTGATTTTGTAACAATGAACTATGTCACTCATTCATTCATGAATTGTAAAACGCTGTTCATTCATCCAGAATAAACATATGTTTCAGTGAAAGTTCTCTGGGATATTCCCCAGACTGCGTTTCGCAACAGGTGTGAAAAAGAGGAAAATATTACATTTTTGTTTGCAATCAAATATCACGAATACATGACTGAATTTTAGACAAAAGCGTGAAAATAAAAAGGACACGCATGCAGAAAATAGTATTTTTTGTTGTGTTAGCTTTACTATTCTTACTTAAATCACATATCGACTCAGTTCAGGAGCTGAAAACTCATAGGAAGAAAAAAAGACGTTAGAATCTGCTTAGTCACATGGAACACGTGTAACCACATAACTCCTTAACATCCCCTGGGTTAAGGGTCATTACGGTTTCCTGCGGAATAAAGATGCTGACGAACTAGCCTAATAAATTACTAACGGGACCAATATTCAGAGTGTCACAGCGCAAGCAAACTTGTATGAGATGACTAGGAGCAACACCTCCATGTGTATCTAGGAGTCATAGAGCACACAATGCAGGGTCGGAAATATTTCCCTAGCGCGGTAGATGACGTTGGACAGTTGCAGGAATTCCCAAGATTTTTGCACGTAAATTTTACTTCACATCCTGGAGGGAATTCACTATGCGACCTGACGTCATGCATCACAGAGCCATTTTGTAGTAAATGCTTGGACCGGCATTATGAGGATCGCCTCATCGGATCTTACCTGTTGCTTTTTCGTCTGAACAGTAGCAACTATTTGATCTGTCTTGAGTACGGGCTATCACAATTTTTGAAGCTTTCTGTACTGATGCGGCCATCATTGCAGTTCCTACACGATGGACACCCTATTCATTTTAGCCATAGAGTTCGTAACCACTTAACTTCACCTCTGGACACCAGCGTATCGGCCGTGGTGGTCCAGTGCATTGGACTGATCAATTGCCGCTCTGTCATACTTTAACTTCTTCTTCTGGGGGTATATTAAAATACTGGTGTCTGACAACTCTATTGACAGCGCCCAGGAAGTAGTTGCATCCATCTCAATAGCTGCCAGGGAAGTCTGAGACATACCCAAAATCTACCTTAATATTCAAAAATCCATATGCTTGATATGAAAGTCTTGCATTACACCTCGTGGACGACAGCTTGAACACCTTCTTTGACTAATGTTACTTTTGTCAATGTACATTTATTAATAAAACGCATATTCACTTTCATGTTGTCCTTTAATTTCTGGTATTTTCTGTGAATTCTATACCAAGTGTATGTCATTTCCAGTGCTGCGTTGCTATTTGATTTTGAATCATCTGGATGCACCTAACCCTACCTACAAATTTGTAAACTTGATACCGAGAGAGCCTGTAGAAATCAAAATCTAACTGCTTAATACTTGTTTTAAGAAAGTCTCTAAATGTGCTCCTTTGACATTTGCAATAATAGATGGAACTTACCCAAAACGGTCTGTAGAATTTTCCGGTTTCAATATCAAGTAAATACTAATTTGTTATCGTTTAATTTAATAATCAATCATTACATCACCAGCATTTGGGCCCTTTGTGACCCTTAGTTTATGTTCCCACAATCGATGCGTTTATGTTCCATATCGCTTATGACTTATTGTATCCTTCGATAAAAGCTTTTTCATATCGCTAAGCCTAGTTTTCAAAACCTGTCAACTTGGTGTGAAAATATTATAAAGAATAAAACATAGTTGATAAGAATAATCGCCATAATGGACATTTTGAATTAAAGATAACATTTTCTTAGACTGGACATGCCATTATTTGTGTCCATTAAATCTTTCAGTATTCCCTGTGGATAATTGTTGAGTTGTACATATTTATATTTATCTTCTTTTTTTCTTCATTAACTCTTCTTTATGCCGAGAGGTTGTCATCATGATGACATTTAATCGTAAACCTTATCAGGTCGGTTCTCTCTTGGTGGTTTGTTGATATTAATAACAGAGAAATCCAGGAGAATAAAAGTAGGGATCGGTCTGGAAAGATAGTAAGTTTTTAATAGTAAAGTGTCTTTCAGAAAGATTTTTGTATAGTAACAATATGCCCAAACCTCGTATGGGTTGATTTCTTTACAAAAACGTTATTGCATACTTTGTGATATATTATTGACTAGCTGATAAACTCGGCGTTGCGCGGGATGAAAATATTTTGATGTCTAATATTTGTTATGTAAAAAATATTTTTATATAAAATATTATATTGGACAAAATCCTTCTATATATGAAAACATATTTTTAATTAGTTAAAAAATCCATTATTTAATGAAGTGTCACGAAACCGACACTAAAACCTTCCTTCGGCTTTCAGTATTTGTGAGCAAAATTTGAAGAAAATTTATTCAGTAATTTGAATTTTTATAGCGTAAAAACCATTTATGAATTTTCACTTTTATTTAAGCAGATTTATGGTAAGTAGAATAGTTTATATTTAAGCAATGAAAGGAGCAGCATGCAAATATCATGCGATTTTACCTATTTGTGTAGATGTTTTATCTGAAATTTTAGTGTTTACTCCGTTTTTAATAATGTAGCCACCGTATGCTCGACGCAGTGTGGCCAAAATTGGCTTTTGCTGCATAAAACCAGCCAGCCAGCCAGCCAGCCAACCAACCAGCCTCGTCACACATTTCCTTCTCTGTAGATACAAGCGGCTGATTAATTTACCTTAAAGAACTGCAAGAACGCGCAAGAGTTTCAGCTCGGGGTGTGATGTACCCCACTTTAGTATCCACTGATAAACAAACTAGAATGCAAAATAAATTGCAGGTTTTTATGCATTACTAGTCGGTACTCTAAAAAATCAATTTAAGCCAAATTCAGAGCAATTTAATATTCCAAATCAAGAAACATTTACAGTTATTTGTGTAACCCGCAGCAAGCACCCCAACAAAAGATTTCATTTCAAGAACAGTTAAACTTCTAACATCTCTTTCTCTGCAATAATTTTGTTAAAAGTGGTTTCCATTATAACGAATTAGTACACTTCACTTAAATGTTGAATCAATGTGTCGTTCACTAACAGTAGCCAGAAGTCAATAGGCTGTTTCATATCTTTTAACAAAATGGTATTGGAGTAATATTCTCATAAAATTTTTTTACTGTGATACTTCTAAATTTAGTAAAAGGATCTTTCCATCACTTAAAACTTGTGTCTTTTCCAAGACAAAAATGGTCAGAATTGTTAGAGGCCTGTACAGCACCATTTTATTAATTCGTGCATTGGTGGAGTGGTGAAATGGAGGTGTTGGGGTATTAGACACCCCACATACGCGCTCTCGGGTTAACAACAATGCAAATAATAGCTTGCCTTTCATATTCAAACTAAATAAACACTTCAGTTGTCATTTATTTTGTTGTGATAGTAATTACTAGTAGTATGGTAGCAATTTTAGTAAATAATGAATAGCCTTGATAATGACCTATTTATTTCCCAGTACCGTCTGCTTTGAGAACTAAATTCGGTTTATTTAAAACAATTTAGACAACATCACTGAGAATTTAATTAGAAATACACCCCACAGGCTTGTTGTTAATTTCTGAAGATTTTGTACTTAAAAGACCTGATTGTTGTGCTTAGAGTTGCCGTTTCAACGGGCAACTCTTCCGTACTTCCGGGTTTTAGTTTTTTAAATTTCCAGTTAGTTATTTCTGGAGTTGATTAGCTCACATTTGCTTCTAAGCCTTAAAGATAACATCAGTTACTTCTATTTCACTTTTGTCTGTCACAGACCTTGCAGATACCGCTCCTTATAAACATTAGGCGTGTACAGTATCAAAGTTTCATATGTCGGATATTCAATATTTGTAAATTAAGGGACAATGAAAAAAATCAAAGTGGTTTCATTTCGGTACACACATAAAAAATCATAAAATCTGCTGCTTAAAATTTAACCCTTTAAAGTATCATTATTTTACTTTAAAATATTTTTGGGAATGAGATCGATTTAAGAAAAGAAATTAATTTAGCTTATTAGATAAAAACTAATTTGCTTTGTTAATTAATTTGATTAACTAGTACTTAATTTTAAAAAATCAAGACACTTCTTCAAGGTTTAAGATAAGGAATTCTAGCATCTATGTTTTTGTTTCATCGAAAATTTAGCGAGAATTTACGCAACCTTTCTTTTCAGCGCTAAGTGTTGGTCCATTACTATCTCGAAAATATAATAATTAATTTGATTGTAAAAACCCATATTGGTGGTCAAAGTGTTTATTAATACATTTTGTGTTTTCTGAAGTTATTAAGAGACAGCAGCTCTAATCAGAGGTGGTAAAGTAGCTTACCATAGACATTTAAAAATTGCTGAATTTGATTATAATTCATGAGTTTATGATTAATGACATTATAGTTTATGAGATTATAATTTATAGACAGGGCCGGATCCAAGGATGTTCAACCTGTGCCCCGCCACAGGGCGTCGAGTGTGTTTGGACGCTAATTCCTAATCATAAATTTGAAAAATCGCGCCCGTCATATGGCTGCCGACTGGAACACAATAGAAAGGAAAGCCAATGGTAAATAATTATAGTTAATAAGTATAGTTAATAATTATAGTTAATAAGTGTATAATTATAAGGTAGGTGAGCCAAAGATGGCCAGTGTTCCTAAGGTAGATCACCCCCCAAAATTAGAACTAATTTCATTTTTAATCACAAAATGGCGGTACTGCTTTGTAAATCATGTATCTGAGGTGCACGTGGCTGAATTTGAAGAGATAACCTTGATCGGCCGCCATTGCATGCAGGGATTTCACTTTTGAGGAGTAGTCGTTCTAATTTCCAGGTAAGAAGATATTTAATTGACATGCGTTTCAATTTTTAGAACTTTGAGTTATGATACGTTTTCTGAAAACTTGTATCTTTCTCTTTATCCAAATTTTCTTCAAATCTAATAAATTTATCATATTAATAGTTTTACGTCGTGCAAATGGCGACCATATGCATGTTCCCAAGGTGGCCCGGATGTCGGCCCACCTTAGGAAACAAATATGGAAATCAATGTAGTAAGGGTAATTTAAAAAAATTCTACTTAAATACCTGAAAAAACTTATTGCCATTTATTGCTAAATTTATAACAATAAAAGTTACATTTTATGTTTAATTATTGAATGGTGGTTATAGTTCTATTTGCATATCAGGCAAATCTAATGAAATCTAAAAGAAACTTTTGTTAATTCTTGGCCTTGTAATTTTTTCCTTGTAATTAAATACTTGCTTTTAATTGAACATTTTCTTCTAGAAGTAAAAATAATTTTCCGAGTATTTTATTCACATTTTAAAAGTGATTTCAATATATGGGCCACCTTTGGAACAATATGCGCCAAAGGTGGCCCACAAGCTACAATTTTTAAATTATATTATAAAGATAATTAAATTTAATTTTACAAAGAAAAGTATACTTGATATGTGTTAGAGATAAGTGTAAAATTGTACAAAAAAAATTCAGCCACAAACACCTTACCAGAAAATTATTAAAAATCCTCAAAGCTTAACTATGGCCACCTTTGGCTCACCTACCTTAGTTAATGTCCCTGTTTATAGAGTTATTGAAATATCCCACATCTCTTTAATATCTTCATAGCCATTTGTATTTTTCTAAAAAGGAAAATTCCTGTGGTGTAATTACTACCAGAATCAAACAGAAATTTGTCATAACATGAACAAAAGCTTCCTGTATTTTAAAGCATTATTAATTATTTTTTCTATGGACAGTATGAATTTTTATCATAAAGAGGCTTTTTAAATGATTTTCTACAGATTAAAAAATACCAAGAATTGTAATCTAACAAGTATTTTGTTGTATCAATACAACAACTTTTTTAATAATAAGACATATTTTAGTGCATTTCCTGGATTTTTCTACAACTCATTTACTCTCCGAAATAAAAATTTGATGAATAAATAAAAAACTAAATGAATTATAACAAATCGTAGTGAAAAGTAGGAAATAAAGTAGCATAGTAGGAAATTAAAAATTTCCAATTTTTACAGGATGGTCAACGAAATTTTTTTCCAAATTTTTAGTATCTGCGATGCAATTACGACTGTACCTTAAAAAATACCAAAAAGTTGACACGAATTCCAATTAAAATTTCAATTATTCATCCGGCTTTTACAATATAAGTATGACCACATATTTTATAAGTTGAATCGTATAACATTCATTTCCAAAGTAACAGATTCTTGTGACGAGGATAATTTATTTCAGCATCTATTTTGTAGAAACTAGGAGCATCTGAAATTTCATACTTTTTTTAAGTGACAAATATTTTTCATTCTCTTGTTGAACATTTTTGCATCTACAAGGTAGGCCTAATTGAAAGTGGAATTGTGGTTCTGGTGGCATTATTCTAAATGATAGAACTTTGAGATTTCTCTGGTCGATGGCTGTATGCCCGTAGAAGTATGGCGTATAAAATTGTTAGTGGCGGTATGTCGTTGAGAGAAATAGAAACCACAGAACAAGTAACACCCCAAATCATAACGAAATGTTATGATTTGTTAAATAAATAGTAATTCTGTGAACAACAGAGCACACACACGTGTCCCTCCTCCACCAACTCCCACAAAGCCGGAAATTCATCTGTAATCCATTCCATTCCATTTGTCCCAAAACTGTTTTTTTCACACATTCATGTCGAAAAATCAGGCACGTCATTCACTTGAGGCTCCAAAGTGCGATGCCACCTCTCTTCGATCCCCCTACTCCTACTCCCGCCTTCAAAACAAGACTCATCAAATCTGCATATGAATACTATTTTTTTTTTATTTTAGTTTGAGACGCCTTGTTACACCTCCCCCCATTCCTCCCCCCCCCCCCCCCCCCCAAGGCGGATTTCCAATTTTACTTTCAACATGATCTAGCCTCGAAGTGAGGTCCCAATCTAAGCAGACCCTTTGATCTTACCGCTACCCTCGTTCGAGGCAAGGTTACTTGAGAATAGTAAGGTTAGGCTCACAGAGAGCGGATGAATTGATGACGTCGAATTGGGAGCACGCTTCTTCCTCCCAACGGAATAAATAAATTGTTTGGGATCTCTTTTAGCTACAGAAACACTTTTTCTAGGCTTGATTTTTTTTTGTAGAAACGTTGTTAAATTGTAACACATTACGAAGGAATCAAAATTTGGAAAGTGTAATAGAAAATTTTAATAAAACGCAGTGATCTTTATCATCTGATCTCTATGCAAGAAAGGATAATTACGTCTATAACTACTAATCTTTATTACAGTTAAATATAAACAACTCTAATTTAGTCAGTGGACGATGTGATGTTTAAGAAACCGAACACTTAAGAATAATTTTACTTGTGATTATAAAATAGACAATCGTTTAAATATTGGTTTTTCACTTACTTCATCTAGCTAAAAACAAAATCAGATATCTTTGAGAAATTTCTAAAAAATAAATTATAATTTTGAATAAACAGTAACAAAAATAACTTATTTTTTTACACAATTGCTTTCATCGCACAAATCGCAATTGAATTATACATAAATATATACACTATATGCCCAAAAGTATCCGGACACTTTCAGATTTTCACATTTTTTAGAATTTCTCCAGAATGGTTTAACTGATTGCCTTTAAACTTCGAACACTTGAAGGATGGACTGTAACTCACATTGTACATTGAAGATTCGGTCCTGAGGGCAATTAGTGGAACGTTTACAAACTGATAAATACACAAATGTTTTTGACCCACCCCGCTTCACAAAAATACTGATAACAAGATGCAACTTTCAGAAATGGTAATGTTTAATATGCATAATATTTACAGGAATTTTCGTAAACTCATCACAAATATTTGGGAAGATATAAAGGTTTTCTTAAAAACTCCCAAATTTTCCCACCTGTTTTTTGTTTATAACATGCAGAGTTTTCTCTTATATTATACGACACTTACAGAAAGAATGACAATAGATTAGAGAAGCATTGTGTAAAAATTTGGAAAAGAATGTTTGTATATTACAGGAAATATGAGCATTTTTAGTAAATAATGTTTTACTGCGCATTCGCGAAACATAGCGTAATTTTTTTCACAACTTTAAAGCCAGATATATAGGGAAACTTCTATTAAAAAAATCAGTTCAATATCATTAGTATTCAAAAAGATATCGGCATTACAACGAGCAGAATTTTAGCTCCTGTCGAAGAGATGCTAAAAGATGAGGGGTTGTACAAAAATTGATATTTTTTAAATTTGTATCTTTGGATAGTTATATTGAATTGTATAGTGGTTAGAATTTGCTGAATACCCATGAACTCTTATCAATTACGTGCATAACTTAAATTCCAGCTAATGAAACACTATAAATAACAAAAATTGTATTACTTTAATTATATTATTTACATGATTATTAACAAGTTACATATTACAATTTTACGGCCAAACGATATTTTTAAATATACAGTGGAATCTCCCTATAACGAAATCGCTTGGTTCCAGTTGAAAAATTCGCTATAGAGAAAATTTCGTTACACGGAGATTAGAGATTTTTGCAGTTATTTAAGTAAATGTTACAAACCTTTTAGTATGTGCGATAAGTTCAAAAATATTTAATTATGACTTTCAATTAAAAATGAAGTAATATTTATTATAAATTTGTTAAAATTATACTAATTTTTATTGTATAAACAAAATGCTCAAAAGTGAAGATAATTCACCAATTATTTGTATTAGTACGGATAACCATATAATGCGTTTTGTCATATCCATTTGCTGTTTCCATCCCCACTCCACCTCGATTCTTGGAATCTTGACCCGTAGAAATGTTGCTCCCTCTGTAGAAACCCAGGTCCCCACAACTGCATTACCCTTCACATAGCATTCTAGTGTTAAGTGTTATCGCTGGAATGAACCATGCGAGTGGTTCCAGAAACAGGCACGTGTGAGCGATTTGTTTGCACAGAAATTAGCAACTTTCTTCAAAAATGACAAAAATCGAAAAGATAAAGGTCTGAAAAAAATTCGTTATAGGGAGACAACCACTTCGTTATATGGAGAACATTTTGAATGTTATTTTACATTCCGATTAAAAATTTCGTTATAGGGAGAAATTCGCTGTAGGGAGACTTCGTTGTAGGGAGACTCTACTGTATTTCTTTTATAGCGAAACGATTTTTTTATCTAATTAATTTCTTTTCTTAAAATATTTTAATAATTCTACAAACATATATCTTTTATTTGTTACGAATATTTGAAGTGTTCATGGGTATTCAGCAAATTCTAAACACTATACAATTCAATATAACTGTTTAAAGATATAAGTTTAAAAAATATCAAATTTGTGTACAACCCCTCATCTTTTAACTTCTTTTCGACAAGAGCTAAAATTCTGCTAGTTGTAATGCCGATATCTTTCTGAATACGAATGATATTGAACTGAATTTTTTTATATAAGTTGCCCTATATATCTGGCTTTAAAGCTGTGAAATAAAAATTACGCTATATTTCGCGCATGCGTAGTAAAACACTATTTACTAAAAAAATACTCATATTTCCTGTAATATTCAAAATTTCTTTTCCACATTTTTACGAAATGCTTGTCTAATATATTGTCATTTTTTCTGTAAGTTTCGTATAATATAAGACAAAACTCTGCACGTTATAAGCAAAAAACAGGTGGGAAAATTTGGGATTTTTTAAGTAAACCTTTATATCTTCCTAAATATTTGTGCTGAGTTTACGAAAATTCCTGTAAATATTATGCATATTAAACATTGCCATTTCTGAAAGTTTCATCTTGTTATCAGCATTTGTGAATCGGGGTGGGCCAAAAACGTTTTTGTCTTCATCAGTTTGTAGACGGTCCCCTAATTGCCCTCAGGACCGAATCTTCAATGTACAATTTGAGTTACAGTCTATTCTTCACGTGGTCGAAGTTTAAAGGCAGTCAGTTAAACCTTTCCGGAGAAATTCTAAAAAATATGAAAATCTGAAAGTGTCCGGATACTTTTGGGCATATAGTGTATACTGCATCCTTAATATATAAATATATATATATCACACAGAATAATAAATATAAAATATCTCGAACAACATAATAATCAATATTTGCTATATTAATAATAAATTATTGCCTAATTGCTAATTATATGTTTTCAACAGAATACATGACAACAAAGCTTATATTAAATACTTTTGATTACAATAATTCCGCTTCGATGCCAATCACTCAAGTAATTTCCAAAGCTCGTTTTCGTACAATAAGAGAAATCAGTCCAAAGCACTTTTTAGAAGATTATGTTCGAGTCTAGTTTAGAGTGTTCCTCTCTAACTGATTAAGTTTTTAATTGATCATTTCAAAAATAATGTAGTAAATGTAGTAATGTAGTAAAAATAATGTAATGAATTGCTGAGAGAAAATTTGAGAATTTTCATCATTAACGATATCTTTTCTTTTGCCTCTGCAAATCCAAATTTTCCGAATATCACGGAAATAAGTGGAAACAAATTTTTTTGCCTTTCGAATTTCTCGAAAGCATCGAACATCTAACAACAGCGCAACTAGGCATTGAATTAGCTTTTAAATCTTTGCGTAGAACTAAAACATTTGACTCTGAAAAGAGCCGTTTTTCAATCTTTAGTTTACGAACCAGAGTAAAACTTAAAAACTCTTTTGCAATCAAGCAACCTTCTCAGCACTGAATAAAACGAGAAATATTCATAATAAAACTAAATTTCCCGGCTCTTAATTTGGAATGTGAGCAGAAAAAAGAATGAAACCAAAAAACTCTCGGCTCCAGACTAAACATAAATAAGCCCAAAAGATCAAATTATTTATTTTCATTAATCGAAAACTCCTATTAGACGGGGAAAAAAGCAAATAGTATCTTCAAAAAGCGCATCGATCATTTGAAATTGCTGTAAAGTAAACAAAAAGAAAAGAACCGGGAATCATTTTCATTAAAAATAAAAATTCATGACGCGGAATTTATAAGCAATAAAAAGCAGTCTTGTTATGTAAAATGATGAAGATACAATAACTAACCATTAATCGGGTCTTTTCACCGTTTCTTAAAGATGGAATAATTTTATTTCTTTAATTCGAAACTGCGTGGGAAAGCGGAAAGTTTCGGAATCTGTCCCACTATGACATAATGCGCGGAAAGAGCCTCTGCACATCGCGTTTGTGGATCCTCCCTGGTTCGAGGCCCCAAATTCGAATCGGTGCATGAGGTGTTGGATTTAGAGTTCGTTGGAATTCCAGCTTCTCCAAGCCACTATGCCAGTTTCCATCGATTGTTGAAACTGACGTTTGTTTTTTCCTACCCTTGTTCCAAAAATTCCAGTTTGGATTAGATGTGAATGGCCCGCTTAAGATTTGCACTTCATTGCAATCTTTAAAGGTTTAGACATTTTTTTTTCAAATGAGAATTATTTACAATACTGTGCCTTAGTTTGACAAGGTTCTAAATGCATCCAGTCAGTTTTGAGAAAAACGAGTTTAAAGTTTTCACCGTTTACAACTTTTTTATTTATGATCTAATTTAATTAATATTTTAATAATTACGTTAAAAGGCTTTTATTTAGAGGTATATTATCCCATAGTTTATTTGAAAAAAATTATATTTCATTCCTTTGTATTCGAACATAGCAAAATGCAGTTAGAACCTTGCTCAAAACAGAAATAGCTTTCGAGAAATAGACATGGTTCTAACTGTACATAGAACTTCGTCAAAGTAACACTTTTATTCTATAAATTACAATGGTGTGGTACAAAAATCTAACTCGATTCAAAATTTAATGGAAAAAAATAAAATAACATTTTGTATCATGATAAATGGAATGTCACCATTAGTAGGTTTATTAAAAAATGTAATATAGCATTATAATAATCCCTATCCTGTATAGGCATGAAAGGAAATGCTGTTTTTATATCTTTCTCTTTTGATCACTTATTTCTTTTACAGCCTTTTGAACCTTAGGTGTTACTTGGAACACACTCAAATTGCAGTTTTCTGAGGTCTTTTTCTGTTTAATATGTTTTTTGAGTCCCGCATAGATGTCTCAGCAAACTTGATATCTGCATAATTTTCTGGTTCAAATTTGTCGTTCGATGTTTTGAAATTCACCGTGAGTAGGGTTCTGGTAAATTTCAAATTTGCCACACTAGTGAATGACACAATCTTATAATTTAAAAATTTTGCTGTTCCTTGAAAATCTTTAAAGTCATCAGGATGCATTTGTATGACACGATAAGGGTGTCTTAGAACGACTTGTTTTAAAATTCTAATTAATACAATTGGAGAATGGAAGTCATTTTTGCTCATGGCTTTTTCAATGTTGCTGTGTACGCTATCAACTTCTTGGACGCATGAATGCCCGGATAAAGAGTACTTCATAGTAACTGATTTTACTTGAGGATTATCCTTGAGAAAATGTAGAACTGAGTTTGAAATGATTGAATTTCGATTTTGTGGAACACACGAATCCGATCATGTTATCAACTCAGTTGTGTCATTTACCTCATCTAGTACGGTCAGTATTTTGTGAAAAGGACTAACAATATCATTACCAGCGCGGCCAAACAAATGTTCACTCCACAATAGGGTCTATGAAACCACACCGGTCTATGAAAAAAAAGTTTCCCGATTTCTGCCGGGTACAGCAAGAAAAAGGTGCCAAATGGTGTTTTTAGCTCACAAATGAAATTTTGTTTGAATGCGATATCATCTTCTGCCTCCGGATTGACTTTGAAAAATATATATTTTGGGGAAAAACTTCTTTATGATGAGTTGCTATAACTAGGCTAAAAATAGTTTCAAAATGTGTGTCTGTCAAACATGTCCTGTGTCCACTCAACCGGTTCAGTTGCCGTAATGGCATCAGGCACGGGGACACAGGCGGCGTTCTGTCTGTCAAACAAATCGAAATTATATGAGTGATATTTATTTATTATAAGAAAAAGTTTACAAAAATGACATTTATATTATTACAATAATATTTTAAATGGCCCGAATATTCTTCTTACAATCGAATTTCGGCATGACTTTTCGCGATTCTGTTTGGTTTTTTACGAATCTTTCTCTCCCAGATATTTTACACAGTTTAAAGAAGGAGATTCCACCGAAACATAAATTTGGATTAGCGCGAGTTAGTCATGGGGCATGAGACATTTTTCTTAGAGATTTGTTTATTAAACCTCTAGGAAATATTCCTGTTGAAACCGCTTATACTATTCTGAACAAATATGTTTGGTCTGTAACAGAAAACTCGGGTAACCGTGTTGAATTCTAATGAAACCGAGCAACAGGTCTTTTCTTGATCTTTGCCGATTCTTTCAAATTCGTTCATGTGCAATAGATAGATAAATCCACTGTAATGGTTTGCTAAACTTTTTTTCAAGCAGACGTATGAAATATCCATATTTGCGAATGTTCAAGTTAGTTCCATTACACACAAATGCTACCGAAGTATTCATATACATCTTTGATTCCAGGAAGAAATCGGTGATTGATTGTTCTGTTTGGATATGCCAAAAGATGGTGCAATATAACTTAGAGTTTCGACTCTGGTTCATTTATCAATGAAATATGCTCTTCAAGAATGTTGCCTCGATACTTTTTTCCGTCCTTCACTGATATAATTAAAGTTTTATCTTTCCTTCTGTCGAAGTATAAAGCAGGTATCTGTACTACTTCGTCTTCTTCCGCGGCCAATTTTCGTGCTATCTTGCGTTTCCTGCGAACTTATTTTTATCAATAATTTCCAAAGTAGAAGTGTGATAACTGCTGAAGTAATAGCTGCCCCATTCCTGTCTGATAATTCCGTTTCTATCACACATTCGTGAAAGTAAATTGCACAATCTCCCTTACTATTTGTAGCAGTAGGCCAATCAACAGGAGACACCGACGTTGAGGCGTGTGACTGCGGCAGGAATACATCGTCACTGTCCTGATGACTTGATACAAATGAAGTCGACACATTAAGTTTCCCTGTGCTTCCTTTTTAAGGCTGAAGCTGTAATTTTTATCATTTTCCGTTTCAAAGTATTCGTTATTTTATTCGTTGTAACAATATCTATGGTTCCGCTCACCATTCTTCTAGTGGTTCGTTGGTCGATTAGTAAGCTTTTCTTCCTGACATGTCCTTTTTTGTGTCTGGAACAAATGCACTCAGCGATATTTCTACATTTGCAGGATGAAATGTCAAACAATATTTTACTGGCACAGAGAAACTCTTCTAATATTTTCTTCGGTATTTTAGGGAGAAATTTCAAAAGATTTTTACATTTAAGATGATACGTCTTCAACATCACATTCAATCCTTTATGTTGCACAGTAGGAATGAATACTCTTTACCATATTTCTTTAATTTTTCCAAGATAATGTCCTCTATTTCCATATACGTGGGTCCTTTATAAATTTCTTTATCATGCTTTATTTTATGCCGTTTAACACATAGGACATCATAACATATTCGTAGGTTGGTAACATACTTTATTTGACATCAATTGAATTACCAAACAACTCACATTTCCACTCTAAACGAGTACAATTCATGATAAAAAAAAATTGCGCGAATGAGTGCAACACAACACCTCATGTATATGGTGTTTTCTCGACCCTTCCCCCATTTCACAAACCCTCAAACTTCCAATCATGTCGCATTATCTTTCATGTACGAAGAAAGTAACGTTTATCGGTTGAAACCCTGATTGGAATTTATCTCGGAAAAACGAAAAACCTCAAAACTTTATCTTTAATCCGGAGGCAGTTAGACTTATCAGAATGTAATAATATTTCACATGTATTAATTTGAGAGCATTTAGCACCTTTTTATCGCTGTGCCTCTTAAAAAAGGAGAAAAAAAATTTAAGTGATCCATCCTACTCCACCAGGCACAATATACTTGTTTAGTTTGCGTGTAGTACGCAGTCAAGTTGTAGACGTTTAATTTTCTCAGGTAAAATAAAGAACTAATATTAGCATGTGGAGTCGGTATTACATTTTGTATGTCAAATAGCAATACAGGCAAATCTTTGTTTTTCTTCTCCTCATTCCTAACTTCTCGCATGTTCATTTTTTATGTTTGATGCGCATCATACTCATATTTTATGTCATCCGTCAGTGCTTGAGTTTGTTTGACACTTTGAATTTCTCGCAAACGTCACATCTGTCGCTTTTTGGGGAATGAAATCCAAGGTTAAACTCCGTGACAAAAATTCTGTAGTACATTGATTTTCTAATTGTAGTCATATTTTCAGTGCAACACTGTTGGAGGTACAATTCATACACATTTTCCCAATACTGAGGTGAAAACCCAGATATTCTCTTTTGGTATGTGCCCTGCAATAATGGGGCTGTACTGCGGGGAAGAATTTTATGTGTTCTCTTACTAAAAGTGGGTCTCCTTTGGGTACTCTTCTACTATTTCCGTTCTTTCCTCTTTGGTCCTGGGTTGGTGTATTGGTTTTTACATTTTTAGTTGAATGTGCAGTGTATACTGGCTTTTGCGATGTAGATATTGTTCCTAAGTAGAAAGACCTGCAGACCGGTATTTTCTCTCCCTTCACAAAAAAAGTACTTAAAGGAAAACTTCTTTCTTGGCGACTTAATTTTTCTTATTATCTTCTCATCATCTGCTTCGTCTTCATCTTCCATCCAATCATCTTCTTCCGCTTCGACTCGTTGTTCCGTTCTCAATCTCTTTGTTTTTGCCGTTAACAATCGACACACTGTATTAATAAGAAAATGCCTTTTTTCTGTAGCTGTGGCTAAGAAATAAAATGATTAAAAACAAAATGATCTGAGCGCTCTTTGTCTGAAATTTTTTCACCGCACTTAAATTTACATTGTAAATTACAGTTTTTCAATATATTCACTCTTCTTTCTGGCACATTTTCCCCCTTTTGCTTATGTAAGATTTGCTTGTTTGGTAAGCTATTTTCCTTGCATTACACTTCCATTTCGTAGGATTAGTCACAATTTTCCTAGCTTGCTTTGGGGTTTGGTCACGTTCTTGTGTTCTAAAAATAATAAAAAAATCATTAATATCAATTTTGAACAAATCTTTTACGGTAGGGCACGTATTATATAGTCCAAACTGGTTTTTATTCTTAAGTCAAAAAATATTCTCCTTTTGAGATGACAAGAAAGATAAAAAATAACACCAAATTATGGTCAAATATTTAACAAATAAAAATAAACTTAAATTATAAATTAAAAATATAGCGGCAGGAGTAACTTTACCTTTATGAAAGTTTCTTTTTTTATTTTGTTTCTCTTTCATTCATTTTTCTCTTAAAAGCCGTAGGCCTAGGCTATTCCAGGCGGCACATCAAACATTTTCAACAATGCAAAGTTGTAAATAAATATAGCTATCACAAAACTAAACTTACTCATTAATCTCTGTGTTTGGAACATCAATTTGTTCTTTGTCTCGGATTTCGGCTGAAGTTTCATAATAATTTATATTAGTTTGAGTCGGCTCATTTGGCTTGGGTGATGGCACTTCTTTAAGCGTTAAGCGCATTTTCTTCTTCCTCCAGTTACCAAAAAAGAAAACAAAAGTTTAGCTGGTGATAAAAGGCTTGGTTAGAAATTGTATGCCTACAGTGCAGCTTTATATTATAGTATATGCACTATAATATACGTTAATATTATACTCTTTAAAAATACCGTATTACAAGATAATTAAATATTACTATAAAGATAATTACCTCAAACTCTGAATGAAAGTGTCATCGCTTCTCTCACTTGATGTGGAATGGAGGAAATCAATTTCATTGCCTGTGTCGCTGAATAAATCAGGCAAACTTTCTAGATCGCCCAACTTGTTTTCCATGTTGCTATGGCAATGAATTGAACTTTATTCTATTGTAAAACAGTACATAAAAGTTTTATAATGAATGCAAATCCTCGTTAGTGCTCAAAGAAACAATCATAGCCTGATAGAATAATGATACAGATGATTAGTGGTCAAAATAAAAGCATATAAAACCTTCTCAGAGTGAAAAGTATAAATATCGTCTTGCAGTGATAGAACCTTCTCACGGAGAAAACGCAGATAGAACTTTGTCAAACTGAAGAGTATAAATATCGTCTGCGCTGATAGAACTATGACACACTAGTAGTTCGTCTATTTTCCACTAGAATTTAAGTAGAGTCAGTTCATTGTATTGATCTAACTTAGTATAATAGTATAAACTCATAATATTATTTTCGGTGAAAATGTCAGTTAGAACCATGTAAAACCAACTGAGCGAATAGTCTGCGTTTTTATCAGTATTCACACAATTAGAATTAAAGGTATGCTTTTATCAATATTGACAAAATTACAATTAAATGTCTCTCCTTTACTAAATTAATTAAAATATTTTAACTGTGCCAAACTCGCCAATGACGCGCCACACATTGAAACTATTAATACGGCCACCTATTAGAAAGGGAATAAAAAATTAAAAATACTTATAAATACGACGTTTTAATGACTTCAAGGATCATTCACCACATATTCGAAGAAAATCGAAAAACTCCTTTGATCGTGACTGCGCAACCAATTTGCGGACAAACAGACGAAATGCCGAACGTTAGAGTTAAAAGAGGACCTCGCTAATTACCTATCTAATCAAACTAATTAAAAAATAAAATTAATTCTATATAATAAGCTACTTAAATTTCTTTTCTTAAATCCAACCTAATTCCAAAAATACTTTAATGTCCCATTACTAGAAAAAAATATCCCTTTAAAGGGTTGAAAAAGAGTTGAAAATCTTGAATGATTACTTACTAAGAGAAAATTCTCTACTTGTCTGCTTACATTACAAGCAATATAAAATGGAGCATAGTCACTGAGCACATTTAGCTAATTAAGATGAAAGTTGGTACGCATTCACATCTCGAAATTACTTCCCATTTCTCATCTTCGGGATGCATATTTAAGGAGCTTTTAAGACAATTGCTTGATGTCTAAGTAGATGCCATTAAAATCGGTATTTAAGAAGCAACTCAGACTGGTTTATTTTAACAAGAATGACTGCGGGGAATCAAGGAAAAGTTTTAATAAATTCATTCAAAGGGAAATCAAAGAGCAGATATGAATGTACAGGGTGATTTTGAAGTACAGAACAGCTTTAAAAATCAATTATTTACAGACGAAAAAAGATAGAAAGATGCCGTTTGCACAGACAGAATGGAAATGAAAGTGGATCATTTTTTATTTATTAGTAACATAACTTACAATTAAAAAGAAAAGACGTCTCTGCAATTGTCGGAAAGATGAATTACGTAGGATACGACATTGGTCTGTGTTTAGTTTAGGTAAGTTTAGTTATCGTAACGTCCCGTATCGAAACAACACGAGGGCGATTTGGGGACTGTCCTCATTCTTTGGAACCGTGATCAGATGACAAGCATAACGCCTCAGCTGGCACCCCCCTCCAAACTTCCGCGCCACACCAGCGGGAGAACATTGCACCCTCGACTTCAGATTTAACGTGCTCCATGCTCACATACGCGACGGATCTTCGGTGGAATTGGGATTTGAATCTGGGACCCTTAGGTCCCGGAGCCAAGACTTTACCTCCAACCCACCGCGGCTCAGATTGGTTTAAGTAACGGTTTCCTAATGTTCAATGTGTCTTCCTTCATTCAGAAGCTCAGCTGTCACACAAAGAGCTACGCTTTTTCACAGAAATAGGCAACAATTCTGTGGCTCATTTTTTAATACCATCATGATTAGTGCTTAATGCTGCGAAAATTGTGATTCCTGGTCTAAAAACTGAGCACCTTAATGCATATAAAGAGGATTTGTAAATCGTTACTCACACCAGTTTCTTATCCTATGTAACGCATTCCTCCAACAAGTGCAGAATCATTTGGTGGTTTAAAATGTTAACTGTGCAACAAATAAATTCTGGTTTCATGACGAAAAAAAATTAGCTTCAATTTCATCCTTTCTGTGTAAACGGCATTTTTCTATCTTCATTTATTTGCAAATTATTAATTTTTAATGTTGCTCCGGATTTCTGAATCACCCTGTACAAGTAACTTTAAAGCTTAATTTTCTTTCGTTAAGGAATTTTATGAAGCTGATAACATTGTTAAAACCTTAGAATATTTTATTCTGAAGTTTGAAGCATTAAATTAAAAGCATTACTTTATTTTGATATCTTAAACAGAGGATCGAATTCTAGAGAATTATTTAATTTAACTGGTTCATTTCATTTTCTTGGAATATTTAAACAAAGGACAAGCAGCAGTTTTACCGCTAGCTTATTGTCACTTTATTTTTAAAGATTTCTGTGAATGATGATAAAAATTTGTTATCGAATGGACACTGTAACAGATACCACATAAGTAGATACGAAAAAATGATGATGAACATGAATAATGACAGAAGTTTTGATGTTACTTAAACAGTGTAACAGATACCGCTTAAGTAGATACGAAAAAATGATGATGAACATGAATGGTGATAGAAGTTTTGATATCAGATAGACGGTGTAAAAGATACTACTTAAGTAGATACGAAGAAAATTATCGTGGTGATGAATGATGACAATTGTAATACATATTACAGAAGTAGATACGAAAAATTTTATCATTCGAAGCAAGTTTATAAAAAGAAAGAGCTTGAACAACTCTTCATGCAATAAACTGTTTTAAGAGTTTTCTACGCATGTTGATGATTTAGGTTCTAGCATTCTAGCATAATCCTGCGTTTCTACAGAACAGTTATTAAATACACCATAAAACAGGTTTAAAAACTTCGAATGTTATCCATATACTTCCGTAACTTCCTTCCTGACTGAAAATCTGAAAATTCCTGTTATAAAAAATCAATTATGTGGATTATTTGATTACAAGAATGGACTGAACTTCAGACCTAGATCATAGTCAAGCTGATAAACATGAATAACTGGCCGTCATGCATCGAAAAGGCAATCACTATGCCATGAGAAAAGCATATTCCATTACGTCGCGCCTAAATCCTGTTCATAAAATAATATTTTAGTAAAACACCTGTAAGTGAGAGAAAGTTACTCACACACCTTCAGATCACATCAAATGTTACTTCTGTAATATTAAATGTTACTTAAATTATTTGCATAATTTAATTTACTTTTTACTCGTATTTCTATATTTTTTTAAGTTATGAAAAGAAAAACTATCTTGTTTTGCACAGATACTTTTCCCGTTTTCATATTTTTCTGACATGACCGACACAAATGATTTCTTGAAATTCATAAATAAACTAATATATTTCTTCTTCTCGGAATTCCAATAATCCTAGTTTTTGCTTTCGTAAACATCAAGGTCACAATATAAAATATCGCTGCCTGGGATAGATCGATATACAAGTAATTGATTCCTGAAGAACCACTCCATTCACCAGACAATTCCCAATGGATCTACAGAAAGCTAAGCTGAATGTGCTATCGATATTTCGGCGAGAGAAACATCAAGATCTGTAGGAACCTACTGTACATTCTTGCGTGAAGTGAATCTGATTGGTTGGGTTAATTTCTCATTCAAAATTACTATATGGTTCTCTAGCGTACATGTGTATAGTTGGTTAATTCCATCATCTCGATAGTTTACTATTTATGGTCGATTATTCTGGAGATGACCAGTAGAGATTTATTCTAGAAATGACCAGTCGTGTGCATAAAATTAGAGGCCTTGGGGAAGGTCAAGATACTCAAAGAAAGGCATGCAAAAATTCAACCTTAGAACAAACAAATAGCAGAACATATAAGTTATGGTTAACAGATGATTAAAATTAAACTTATAAAAATATTTCGGGAATCACGATTAACTTGAATTATTTAATTACAAAGACCAATGTTTACACGATGTGACATCTCAGACAGATCATAACCACATTGATAAACATGAATAACCAGCCACCACGCTAAACAAAGGCGGTCTCTATGCCGCCAGCAAACCAAGCCCCATTACGATATGTTTCATGCTGCTGCCCTCCCCCTTCTTAGAGTTTACGATTCTGTTGGGGAAAAGGGCCTTTAGGTACTATCCACTATGTCGCTCCGGACATGGGAAATTAAACTACTGACTTCCCATCCTCAGACTGGAAGTGATCCACAGGAATCGTTATGCGATGAAATACCATGTACATCGAATTTACCCATCGTGTAGCTTCCAACCTGGACAACAATATAATTATGCTAAATTAAACGACGGATATCCTATTGAGCAAAAATGAAGCATCAAATGAATATTTAACAATTAGAAAACAATTTTTGAGTTCTTGATTTGCAAAAACGTTTTGAAAAGATAAAAAGTTTGTAGGATAAGAAATATTTTACAGAAAATAAGACAGGTGTTGTAACGCAAATTATCAAAAGAAGTTAAATAAATCAATATACAATCGTAGTCGTTATCGTAGAATACCAATTTCTTTTGCATATGCGTAAAAGTTAAAGCAATATCAAATTTCTTTTTGTTGGTGTTATGGTTGACTAGTATTCGAAGATGAAAGGATTTTAAAAAGAGTTTTATCCATCTATTGTAATTCTTTAAACGAAAACTGAATAAAACCAAATATTCCGCAAAGAGTAAGTAGAAGAAAATAAGGACCTCAAAGATTAGCTCTAGCCAGGGGTTTACTTGGTTAAAGAAAGAGTACAATGGCTCCTATTTTGCAACTACTGGAAAAAATACCAGATTGTAAACATTTGTTGAAGAATGCGAAAAGTAAATGAAGAAAGGTATTGTATGCATGTTGAGAGATAACATTACGAAATCCGTCAAAATCCAGAGTTTTTTGTCATGCAGATTTAAGGTAAATCGGCTTTGTGTAATTTTGTGATGCAAATTTAGAATAAGTTTGGAACATACAAAAAAAAGAATAATCCGAATTTAAAAGAGGAAATATATCTACAGAATATAGTTTTCTTTATACCCTCTCATATAAGATGCTCCTACAGAATAATTTTTCATTTGAATTCATGTTTGGGGCTTAGAAATCACCTGAAAATATATTTCAACGGTCTATTTAAAAGCTACTCAACTTTGAATTATTTCATTTCATACAAAATGAACGAATAAGGATCCGTAGTGATTTCTATCTCCACTTCTTCAGACACGGACAAGAGTATTCAATAAAATTGCAAAATCAAGAAAAAGCAACATTAATTCGATTTTGAGTAAGTTTTATCAAAAAAGAATGTTTAATTTCGGAAGCTTTTATTGGCTTTATTTATGTTCAGGTGCAAATCAGATACATCAGATTAAATACATGAAAAATGACGTTCAAACTTTTCACCCACCTTTAAGCCTAAAATAAAAAAACCCTTTATTTCTTCGAAATAAAAAATTTAATACTGAATTTAGAAATAAATATTTCGTACTACAAAAATAGATCAAAACGTTTGCAATAATTTAATGATAAGCACTAAAAATAACAAATCTGAAACAAATTTGAACTGTTAATGTAGTAGCGGCTAAGGACTACTTTTTAACATGATAGCCTATTAAAGTCTTGTTCAGCCAATAATCTCTGTAAGGAAGGCAACGATTATTGGACCAATTGGGCAGTAAAGCAATTAGTTCCTAACTTTAAAGATTTTTTAGGAATCTAAAAATCGTGGGTAACGCAACCATGTCATATATTGGACTTAGTTCCAAAGACCCAACCAAACCATATCGTCGGAGACTTAAAAAAAGGGGAGACCGAAAATACAGGCCATTTTTATTCTCTTTGTGTAACATAACTCTTGAGCTGTAAGATAAGGCAAGTCGAATGAATCCTTGTGTAAAATACTTCGGCTGTAGTAACTTAACTAGTCCTCATGATGTGCCTCATGCACTGCCATGCCGGATTCCATTGGAGCATCAAGACACAATTGAAATTAAAATACTGGCTATTTTTCTCAATTTTTTGTAACATAACTCTTGATATGTAAGATGAAGCAAGTCCATTCCTAGTGTAAAATATTTCGATTGTAGTAACTTAACTTACTCTAATAATATGCCTCATGCCGTTCCAACAATGCTTTTTTAAACACTTTTTATTTAACTCCACTTGTTTCATGTTTGTGAAGATAGAATTTTGTAACCGACTTTTCATTCACTTTCTGGTGTACTAGAGATTTCAAATTTCGCTCACGTGTGTATTCTCGATGAAAATACACTATTTTAATATTTTCAGAACTTTAATAATTAATAATTGATTAAATAAAATTTTTGTTTCTTACCAGTGCCGCTACTTGGTAGAGAGCTTTAGAAACATTATATCTTAAGATTAAAAAGTAGAAATTAATTAAAATAAAAATAATGCAAATTTAATGCACAAATAAATTTGTGTTTTTTAAAACTGTTTTTAATCAAATTTTTTTCCATGAGGTCTACAATCGAATTCCAATAAGTCAAAAAAATTTCAAAGACTTAAAACATTTTCTTTAGAAAGAAAAAAAACATCTTTTTTTTTCAAAAGTGAAAACAAAACTTTTTAATATACTTTTGAACTGAATTTACAAATGATTTCAATTCACAAAACAACAGAATTTTTTTTAAAAAAGTGAATAAAATGTCGATTCCTTTCTCTAATATAATTTTCGAACCATAAAACGAGACAAACCAATCCCTAGTATCGAAAACTTTCGGCTCTAGTAAGTTACCTAGTCTTCCTGACTAATTGTAACCTATATATCAAGTATGACTCTATCGATTTCTCATTCCATCTCATTCTTAGACTCGCGTAACTGATGCAATGGCTGACGTCATTGATAAATGAGTGTCAGATATTACCTTCCATTCCATGTCATTTTCCATTTGCTTGCGAATCTCATATTTCCATCTTCTGTTTGCCTTCGCCTCTAATGAGTCTTCGGAGAGCACGAAATGATTCACTTGACACGACGGGGAAAAAAACGACTCGCTGTAGATCCAACTCTGGGTTTGGTTTAATTAAAATTTGGATTCTAGGATTAAAGGGTTTTGATTTGATTGATTTAGTTAGTGGAAAGGGAAAAATATTGCTCGTTTTTAAAGGTTAATTGGCCGCAGCTGTGTGTGGTGATGAATGGTTTTGGGAGTATAAATAAACAGGAGTTATAAATAAAATCTGGACTTCGATCCATTGAAAAAAATTTGTGATTTGTACAGATTCTAAGTGCTTTTTTAATAGTAAAAACTTATTTTTTATGAAAGAATTTGTTAAAAATTCCGGATTGTTTCATTTTTATAATATTTAATGTAAAGCAAAGAAATAGTTTCTTATAAGATTGTGATATGTTCAATAATCTTGAGTATATTCAATTATTAAAACCAAATTTATGTTATCTTCAAAGCTGTATTTTTGCAATTTAAATTTTTCGGCTTACAGTAAACATTATTTTATATCATTCTATTTTAGAGGAAATAAATGCAAATCCTGTTTAAAAGATAGAGTAACAAAAGCTTGTTTGTAATAAATTAGTGTATCAAAACTAATAACTCAAATCTTTTAAATGTTTGTAGGGGAAAAAATCATTAATATTTTTTGAACTTGGGCTAATTTAAATGATTTTGAGTCATTCATTTCTTTGACACCAATTTGCATTCACTTCAAAATTAATGGCTGCTTTTTGGAAAATTTGCTATTTTGAAACTTCAACTTTTCCGCTTTTTATTAACATAATTTTAACATCATCATTAATTTGCTCATATGATTTAAAAGGTATTTACTTCAAAAGTCATTTAAACATATTAAATGTTTGTGATGATGAATGATAGTCTGTTTGATTTTATAAAATAAAAAGTTCTATTTTAATAATATTTATAAGACATAGTCATAGACTGATATGTTACCATTTTTGTTTCCACTTAAAGTAATATTCTTTAATTATTAAACAAAAATTGGAAACAGGAAAATTTCAAAATCTTCCCACACTATCGGCCTCTTTTGTACAATTGCCTGTATTGTTTGAAAAACATTCCAGTTCATTCAACAGGAACTTTCTAGTTCTATCAGAAAATGGAACTCCTCCATCAGTAGTTTATGATCATTTTTCAGCTCAATCCATTGGCTTATTTATTATTAAGTGATAATATTGTGTTAAGTGATATACCGTCAAAAAAATCGATGTTCCTAGGCACCATAATTGATTATTTACCATGACATATCTTTTAAATCCACAAAGCGTTTTCTTTCTCACGGCTTCTTTGTCTTTTCATCCTGATGCAAAATGCAAATTATATCATATTTAAATATAAGCTTTTATAAATGTCATTCTTTGAAATATGAATGATTCATTACACTGATATTTTCCATGGCAGATTCAGTGACATTCTTCCTGCAAGCATGAAACAAACAATATGTCAACGATTTCAATGAAAACTTCTTCACGATTTATCTGGGGGAGTTATTTATTAAATTAAAAGATATTTTATTAACAGATTAACCCACTGAAAGCGTCACGAAAAACACGACGCACAATTTTTTAGACAAATGATTTTTTAAAAAGTTTTTGCAGCTGAAAAGCCAAAAAGAAAAGGGCTGCATTTAAAATTTTGTATAATTTAAATAACGAATTTTAGAAACATACTTTTACTATTGTGCAAGCAGAAAACATTTTTTCATTTTAATTATTTGCTACTTTTTAATTTTTAATTTAAAATTCATTATTATAAATATTGAAAGCAATTTTTTCTCAAATTCACTACAAGATGGCGCCATTGGCAAGGAATAAAAAGTTAATTAAATTAATCGATTTACTAATAATAATGAATATATTAAAATAGTGTATTGTCATCTAGAACACACAAGCTTACAAAATTTCAAAACTCTAACATATCAGGAAATGAGTAAATATGAAACAATTCTACTTCAATAAAAGTGTTTAACAATTAAAAATAATTTATTAAAATAATTTATTCAGAAAAGCCGCACAGGTTATTGTCTTCATTAAGATTTTGTCCTTAAGTAATTTTGCTGAGTGATAAAATTTAACCGATTATAAAAAAGATGAATATAAGTAATTTTTTTATGAAATCTAGACTTTTCACAGCACATTTGGGCGATTAACATTTATGAGCAAATGATATGTGAAAGACGCTTTTCTTTAGAAAAGAAACTTATTTTTAGAATGATAATGAAAAATTAATATTAATTTTAGAAACCTAAGGTTAACTTTATAGAAAAGAATATCGCTGCGAATATATAGCAAGCTTAACGAAGAAAATAAGTAGTTTCTTTCTGATAGAGACTAAAAATTATGCATCAGATAAATATATATTTAATGTTTAGAAACTGTTTGTTTTTTAGATTAACTGAACATCTATTTAATTATCCATTATCAAATTTTAATTTCTTTTATTTTTAAATAAAACAATTTTTGTAGATAATTTTGATAGTTATCAAACTTTATCTTTTTTTTAATGAAATCCAATTTCATTGAAATTTCTCTTTTTTCAGTGTCTAAGGCTCATCACTGTTATGAAATAGAATCGTGAGTTCAATCATCCGAATTCATTTAATTTGAACACCAGTTTGATGTTGACAGTTTTTCAAAATTCAAAATTATTCTTTCTTTGAGGGCTTTTTTCTTCCATTAAGTAAGGTAAGTTTTCTGCTTTATGGCATAAGGTCCAATAGAGGACAAGTTGTGCCAAATATGAGATGGTTCTTTCCCTCTCAGAACGTACAAAGAATATATATATATATTATTGGCAAATTAATTGTTTCCGTATTTATTACTTTTCTAGCACAATTTTTAGTGAAAGAAAGCACGGGTTTCAATCCGAACTTGAAGTTTACTTAAATTTACAAGAGCTTTCATCGAAACAACATTCATTTGCTAATATAATCTAGCACACGGGAAACTCAATAATAAATTTCCATTGTCATCCTTTTCTTAAACGGAAAACAACATTCGTCATTTGCACAATATATTTTTTTCTTCAAAAATATAAAAAAATCAACTCCCAGCAACTTGCACTCTTTACCAAAGGCTATTAATTTTTTTTGCCAATCTCATCATTTTTTTCGAAGAAAACCAACTTCATCCGTCACTTGCACATTTTTTTTCAAAAAATACAAAGAACCAAAATGCTCACCATTTAAATTTTCGCTGCTGAAAATATTATTTTATACCAAGGCTTCTTCAACTTTTTTTCCACTCGGGATTCCATTTCAAACAGGAAAATTTTGCCGCGATCCAAAGTTAAATAAATAAGAAAATGAAGCATTAACTAGCTAAATGTAAATTGAATTAAAAATAGTTATTTGGTAATTTTGGTGGAAGCCAAAATAATCATCTTGGCTCGTAAATGATTTTGCTTACAAATGCGGAAGAGTAGGAAAAAAGGCTCTGCGAGAGGCTTCATGCCCCCAGTTGGGGTCATTAACCAAAATCACAGATGCTCTACTTTATTTGATAACAAAGTGATCAGGTTTTCTGAGTTTCTGTGTTACTAGAAGAAGAGGTAAGGGGCTTTGTACAACAAAACACAGAAAAATAAATTTAAAAAACCAGAGGCAACAAAATAGTAAATCATAAAAAAAGAAGTATAAATTAAATATATAGCTGTTATACTTACTACTTTTTTCTTCTGGTTGATTCATCTACTTTGATCATATTAAAGAGATTATATTCTATGTGTATTAAAGAAAAGGAGCATTCTTCAGATTTTAACTTTTTTAAAAAAGAAATCTAGTTAAACTTTCTTTTAATATGAATTATTTACTAATACGTATAAAGCGGGACAATTCAAGATATTTAATGATGAAACAGGAAACTTTTTCAATCCGGGACTATTTTTTAGGGGAGACAAGGAGTTGAAAATCGGGACGTCCTATCACTTCATATGCATAGCAAAAACTGGAAAGGAGACTTCACTTTTTATTTAAAATTAATTATTTTAACTACCTTTATTAAAAAAATTAGATCTAATTAAACTTTTTTAATATTTGTTATTTACTTATAAGTAAAATTCAGCACATTTATTTCAAATTCGGGATAAATCCGGGACACTTTCAAAATCCGGGCAAATAGTTGAAATTCGGGACTGTTCCAGCAAATCTGGGACGTCTAGTCACCTCAGTATCACCTTAGCAATAGTACTTCAGCACAGTATAAATTAATTAAAAAATGAAAGACAGGAAACTAGATGTAAAACGAATCGAAAGCAATATTTTATTACACACACACAGAAAAAAAAAAATACGACCTTTAAAGAAGAGCAACTTTCCGAATAAATTACGCCTTCTCTTGAAATGACTCACCGTTGTACGAATACAAAAGAAATTTTATAGCTCTTCCGGTATCACTGCACTCAGTAGCATAGACAGCATTGTCCATGCAAAGTAACTAACACGACCCAGAAACTTCATAAGTGACACTCAGTATATCTCACCACATGGACAAGATCAAGTTACTTTATTGCTCAGTAACGCCTAGCTGCGACATTATTTTAAACCTTCTACTAGGCTTGACTCTAAAGCAGTTAGTGACGTGTCAGAGGCTTTGGTTATGTAATAGATAAGACTTTTTCAGATATTTAGATAGAGAAGCCTAGATACATATTTTGCTTCTCTCGCCATATTTAGCACTGTAAAGTGAAATTTGAATGTACTAAGATTTTATCTTTGCCTCGTCCCCTATGACTGGGACCACAGGATTTATACCCCCCTTCTCTCCACAACTACGCCACTGATCGTAACACCAGGTAGAGTCGCATAAAATAGAGCTTTAGGGCCACGGAAAATTTCGCAGTCCTTTCTTCTTTCAAATTCTTTAATAATGATTAGAAAAACAGTTGAGAAAATAATTTTGATTTCAAATAAGTCGACTCAAAGTAGCTGAATAACTGTTTCAAGTTTCAATCCGCATGTTTTAATCTTTCATGAATGAAGGCAACGTTTTCCCATTTATTTTCAAAATTTTCGGTGTGAAAAAATCTTACGGTCGGAAATGGGTCTCAAGGAATTCTCAAGTAAAGATAGGGTAAAAAATAAAACCATACACACACACAGAGCGTGTATGGTTCATTCTTTTTACTTTCTAGTATACGAAGTATACAAAGAGAAAGTATTGTAATCGTCAAAAAATTCGAACTCGAGATTTTGACGAATCTCCAAGTTTTAGACCTCCCTGAGTCCGAAAAACACAATTTTGGAATTATGTCTGTCTGTCTGTGAACACAATAACTCGAAAACTATTAGAGCTACGGGGATGAAATTTGGTATGTGGTCTTGAAACATAATTTGTAGGTTTCTATCAAATTTTGGACAAATTCCGTCAACGGGAAGTCTGTCTGTCTGTATGTCCGAAGTCATGTGAACACTATAACTCAAAGACTTGAATAGCTAGATGGATAAAATTTGGTACACAGTTTTATCGTCATGAATTTAGGTCCATATAAATTTTGGGCCAAATCCGTCAAAGGGTTGACTGTCTGTCGGCCTGTATAATCGCATACTTGTAAAAATTATATCTCATCAACCCTTTGGCTTAGATAAATAAAAATTGGAATGATGGTAGCTAACATTAATTTATAGATCTGCGCCCAAATTTCGTTCCAATTGGTTAAGAAAAAGGCGTTCAAATTGCATAATTAATTTTTCTAATCCGATTCTCCATACGCATGCGTAGCAATCTCTGTGCACGTGGATGGATTACGTCACTTCTTCCTTGTTTTATTTGCGTAGTGGAAGAAATCTCTGCGCATGCGCAAGCTATTCTGCGGTAATGGAACGAGGTCATTTGCTCCGTTTGTCCTCCGCACGCTGAGCTTGCATTGCTAGAGTTTGATAAAAAATAAATATTGCTAAGTTTTAATACATACGCATCTCTTGGAATATGATTATTCACCTAAATATTTTACTATCACTATAATCTACAATGAAAAACCTTCTGATAGTCATTGCATTCTGGGTTACAGTAGGTTCCGATTTTTTATCCAAGCAGGGGGAAAGGGAAATGACAAATGTTTGAGAAGTATACCAGAAAGTTTAGGGGAGGCCACTCCCGCTGGTTAGTTGAGGTAATTAAATATATTAATTTCCACCGCAGCTTCAGTTTGACATGGGCTGTCTGAAAACAACAGTCAGTTGCATTCGTATTTCATAGTAGTACTACTTAGGCCTCCGAAAAAGATTTATTTAGGCTTGTCGTTCAACTCATTAGCTAACGACAGAGCGGGCTGAAAGGTCGTTTAGGTAAAGAACAGAAGTTTAAAAAAGTAAAAGAATGTCAGCTTCCAGATTAATTGTTACGAGAAAATTTATGGCAACTTTTCGGCGTCGCTATCAATATCATTGCAATTCTGCTTCTTCTCGAAGTACCGGGTGCACAGAAAAATTTAGGAAGACCCTTCTTACCAAAAAGTAAGTGTCTGTGTGTGTGGAAAATGTAATTCGAGGTGAAGAAGAAATGCAATGATATCTGCAGCGATAGTAAAGTAGTAAGGTAAACTTGCTAGTAAAATAAATCTAGATGATGAAATTTCTATATTTTCCAACCTTCTATTCTTGACCTCTTTTCTTTTTTACATAAAATGTGCCTTCGTTGTTTGTTAACGAGTTGAAGTACACTCTTATATCGATATCGGTTCGCCAGACAGCGCTGTTAGGAAATACCAGCGCCACTGTCAGTAGCTTGGGGACATCTTGTATGTACCACAACCAAAAGTCAAGCTACCCCCACCCTGCTGTAGCATACAGGGTGGGTTGAATGATAGTCGTCCCGACGTTAATACGGGAACTGAGGGTGGGGTCCCAATAGCAATTCCCGGCCTCGGTCCAACCCTTCCACCAGGGGTATGTCCCGTCATCGGAATGGAGGCAACTCAATCCCACGCCATTTCTATACCCACTAGAGAAGCGAGAACCTGTTTACTTATCTTAGCCCAGGCAACGAAGGAAAAATAGAAAAAAATGGTGTATTTTTGAAATTTGGCACAGTTGTAGGGATTAGTGCCCTAAACAACAATCTAAAAGTCCCTGACCGTGGGGGTTACGCGGGGCGCGTACGCGGCTCCACACGCGCCTTTTTCAGTTTTTCTTAAATATCTCGAAAACTATGGGTTCTAGAGGAAAATTCTCAATTACAAAAACAAACTACATTAAATTCCCTACAAAAACAGTCCTACATCTTTATTTTAGCATCAATAGTTTAGAATATATGGGGAGTTGAAAAAGTGAGTATTTCCTAAATTTCTTATTGTAATGGTAAAATCAATAAAAAATGCCGAAGTAACAACCTTCAGAAGCACGTCATGCCTATATAATAATTTTATAAAGGTAGTATTGTATGTAAATAGTGGTAGTATTGTATTGTTGAGAATAGTGGTGGTGTCGGGGTGGAGGGGGGCACAAATATATTTGATGAACAGTTGTGAGCCCTTCCTCCCCTCAATCCGTTTCTCTCCACACGATCAATTCTAGTCGACTCAACGAAAGAAAAATAGAAAAAATAAATGGTGTAGTTTTGAAATTTGGCACAGTTGTAGGGAATAGTGCCCTAAACAACATACTAAAAGTCCCCGATCGTGAGGGTTACGCGGGGGTTACAGGGGGGTTTAAAGGGAGGGTTTTCAGTTTTTCTTAAATATCTCGAAAACTATGGGTTCTAGCGAAAAATACACCATTACAAAATTAAACTACATTAAATTTCCTACAAAAATAGTCCTTCATTTTTTTTTTCTTAGGATGAATGACTTAGAATATAGAGAGAGAATTACAATAAGTGGTTGAAAAAGCTTGCTTTATTTTTAAGAAAGAAAGTTTTTATTTCAAATTGGCGGCTATCTATTATAACATTATATCTATAACATAATATTATATATATATAATTATACATACCTACATAAAAATATGCATAAACACTTGTTCGTAATTAAATTTCATTCGATTCTTCTACTTCTCGATCAAGTTCGAACTCCTCTTCTTCTAGAGGTGCACCATTAGTACAGATACCATGACAGGCGCCACAAACAGAAGAGCATTGCATGCCAGCTTTCCGGCATCCACATCTTCCACCACAATCAGCTGTACAGCAACAGAATATTGAGTTAAGAATTGTGGAGTTAAGAATTATAAATTCTCCGGCATTTTATACTAATGACTTTTCCGACAGAAATAGCATGTGCACACCGGGCCTTAGTGTTTATATGTTGACTAGGTGTTGAAAAACAGATGTTGTGAATGTGGAATGTTGCGAGCTTTTGTGTTAAAATCATTATATTTATGTATATTTAGATTATACTGTCTTAATATACTCATTTGGAGCGTTTACAGAACAAAACGACTGAGTAGAAATGATCTTGTGGAGGGGAACGGATGTGAGGGGAAGAAGTGATGACGACTTTTCATCAACTATATTTGTCTCCCCCCGCACCGACACCACCACTACTCTCAACACATACAATACTACCTTTATAAAATTATTATATAGGCATGAGGTGCTTCTGAAGGTTGTTACTACGGCATTTTTTTATTGATTTTACCATTACAATAAGGAATTTCAGAAATGCTCACTTTTTCAACCCCTCATTTATTCTAAACTATTGATGCTAAAATAAAGATACAGGACTTTTCTTGTAGGGAATTTAATGTAGTTTATTTTTGTAATTGAGAAGTTTTCTCTAGAACCCATAGTTTCCGAGATATTTAAGAAAAAATGAAAAATCCCCCCTTTAAACCCCCTGTACCCCCCGCGCAACCCCACGAGCGGGGACTTTTAGTATGTTGTTTAGGACACTATCCCCAACAACTGTGCCAAATTTCAAAACTACACCATTTTTTTTTCTATTCGTCGATTTTTGGCCTTCGTTGACTGGACTATCTAGCGACTTTTCATGAATGTAGTCTTGGTTCCCCCGGTGGGAGACATCCTGTAGAAACAGGGCGTTCCGAAAGATCGGTTACTGTATTACTAATGAATCCTTTTATTTATTTTTACTTTATTGCTAACAGTTATTTTTACTCATCAAACGTTAAGGGTAGGTCAGGCATATAGAAACAACTTACTTTTATAATTTTCTGTGTTTCTTTTTCTGCGGAAATCCAAAGGGGGGCGCTATAGGGGGTTCTTTGTTCGTGAATTAAGGAAAAGAAAAGGATACACCAGAGAAAATGTGCAGCACAGGTTTAATGGAATACAAATTCACAAAAGTACAATAAATCTGCATGAATAACAACATTACAAGACATATACAGCATGACAGATATGATGGCAAATAGTATCAACAGCAAACCTTTGGAGTACTTAAACCTTTTAGTGTCCACAGAAAGTATCGTACCTATACGAAGAATGCCGGACCTATTTGCAGAGGCATAGCAAGGGGGCAGGGGGTACTGATGCCCCGGGCGCCGGGCTTGGGGGGCGCCGTTGGGACAAATTTTTAATGTGTTTGAAGTCAGAATTTTTTTTTATTATTTTCTTCCTCAAATTCATAAAAATTACCCAAGTATTTTTGAATTACAGAAAATTATTCAGTTCATTCTATTTACTTTCAGATTTAGTTGTATTCAAGTAAGTACTTAAAGGGCGAGGCGTGGTATCCCCGCATTAGGTTAGCATCGCTTCTAGTTGCTGTAGGGTGATTGATGTCTTTTGGAAATGAATGGCAAAGGGACATCCTTAGCAAATTTCTCGTTCCGTCCCATTCCCAAGAAAATAGTGGTCAAGAGTGGTGGAACTAACGATTCTATTCATTTTGGACATCTATTCAATTTTCTCACACCTTTGTTAAATGCTCATTAAGGGTCATTTGAGAATCTTTATCATCGTGTTCCCCTACCGTCTCTTATCTTAATCTCATTAAGGTACGTACGTCCTCGAACATAAGAAATCTCGTTGAAGGATGAAAATTCTTGATGAATCTGATTCTTCTTACCGCGGGAAAGTTTATTGCTATTCGAGAAACATCGATATCTAAAGCTGAGCGAGACTCGAAACCTCAGCATGGTGAAGAAATAAGACATATTTTCTGAGCTGTTCCGGCCCGGGCGCCGGGAAGTCTAGTGAGGCGTTCTACATTATTGTGTTCAACTTATTCGTTGGAATACTCGCTCAATCGTGAATTCTCATCCATTGGAAAACTCCGCGTAGCTGACCCATTTTTTTTATTATGAACAATAAGGTGAGTTTTAATTAAAATATCTTTTTAATGATGAATAATATTTTATAGTAAACATTTCATTGAACAACATGCCAATTTCTTGATCTTATTGAACTGCAAACAGGAAACAAAATAGTATACATTTCATAAAAATTCGAAATATTTTCAAATATTAGCTTTAAATTCACAGCTTATTATATAGAATGCAGTATTCTAATCGAGATGTCTTTATTTAATTTGAAATAATGTTTCTGAAATGTCAAAAAATTATTTTCTTTAAATTCATATTCAATAGAAAGAATAAAGGTTTAGTCAGAGCTTTATTCCCATTTGTGAACTTTGCAAAGATTATGACTCTCAATACCTCGATTATTTCCATATATTTAATTCAATAAAAATAAGGTCTCGAGTCTACAAAGTGTAATTTTTGTTATAACCGCGCTCTTGAAGCATTGTGCATCTTCAACATTGTATTTTGATGACGTATTTTCTAATATTATTATCTTAAAAATATGCTCTTAAAACAAGATCCTCGAATTATAACCGTTTCGGGACTTGTTGAGAGCATTTATCTACTCTTTTTGCTCTCAACATTGCGATGGGAAGCTCTAAAGAGTGCTTTAAAAAAGACAGCCAAAAGCGAATCCGAAACCCGCTGGAGTGCTAGAGCTGATGCGGTTAATGCTATTGTCTGTGAATTAAAAAAATTAGCAGACTTACTAGAAGCTTTGTCAGAGGACATAAATGCTACGAGAGACACCAGAAGTGAAGCAATGATTTTGCTACAAAATATACTTAACTTTAACTTCTCAACTTAATCCATTTTTGGCATGAAATTTTGAGAAAAATTGATCGTGTCCAGAAAAGACTGCAAGATACTCAAATGAATTTCAGGGAGGCGTTTAATGATCTCAACTCCTTAACTACTGAAATAGCAGAAATTCGAGATGATGTGTGTCAAAACACCATTAAAAAAGCAAAATTAACATGTGGCAAATGGGGAATTGATATTCAATCCCGTATACGAAGACGAAAAATGCCAGGAGAGCTTGCTAGAGACGTTGAAACCAGCGTCCTCCTCAGCAGGACCGTATCATGAAAAGTGTACTGGATGCTATTCAACAAGAAATTAAATCACGCTTCACTCGCCAGAATGATCTCAATTCAAAATTTGGATTTTTGTTGGATACAGAAAAGTTGTTCAATAAACCCTTGGACAATGATGTACAAATAAGCTGTAAAAATCTAAGCAGATTTTACAACACAGATTTCGATGGACCGGAACTTTATGCAGAAATATGTGACTGCAAAATGTTACTGCGTGAAAGGGAAGATGTTCGTCCAAAAATTGCAATAGAAGTTTTAACATTTATAATTTTGTACGGGGAGCATGTTTTTCCAAGTCTGAAAACTGCACTTCAGATACTTTTAACTATTTCAGTGTCGATTGCTAGTTGCAAACGCTCGTTCAGCAAATTGAAATTAATTCTTTCATTTTTTCGAGCAAACATGGGGCAAGATCGTCTAAGTGATCTTGCATTTCTTAGCATGGAAAGAGACATTTTTGAGAAAATTCATTTTGATGAAGTAATGATGAATTTTCGACCATAAAGGCTAGAAAAATACATATTTAATCTAAATCCGATCTCCAATATAGTTATAATTATTTGTCTAGTAAAATCCTACATTGCATAACTTAAATTTTTGTCTTTTTAAAATTAATTGTGGCTAATTTAATATCTTTTTATTAAAATTTGTTTACATTATTGATTTCAAGTAGGTTTTTTATTAAACAATTAAGCAATTAAAATTTGATTAGTTATATTATGCAAATTAGTAAAATTTCATTTTAACTATCTTTCCTATATTCCTTATGTATTTAGATAGATTTATGCAACCATTGTTAGAAAATAAATTCTGTATGATAGGGTTAATAAACAGTAATCTTTAATTATATTTGTATTTGAAAAAGATGTATTGTTTGTAAATAATTATATATAATGTGAAAAAACAAATACATAAGAACACCTGCTGTATTATTTATTTTCTGGTGAATTTTATAAGTAAGCAAATATGACTAGGGGGCGCAAAAAAATACTATGCCCCGGGCGCCATGTACCCTATCTACGCCTCTGCCAATTTGGCGAATTTGCTAAGGTTGGGGAAAAGCTAATAAAAAACAATATAAGAATGACGTTTACAAAATTTAAAAAGGAGCATATTGCGAAATAAAGGGAAAATAAATTAATGCAATTGTATTTCAATATTTGTTGAAAATCATACGAATAACATAAATATAAAACATTATGAAAAACAGGAAAATCTAATATTATATAATATAATAATGTTAATATAATAATATACTTATAATATTAATAGAATAATATTAATATTAATATATAATATTAATCGAATATTATTAATAAATCGAATATATTAATAAAACCATTTATAACGTTTTATAAATTTATTTTGAGATAGAGTTCTCTCGCGATGCGAATAGTAAGGCGCTATCGCATACGCAATGATACATCGTTGTTGGCACTTTTCGCACGTGTTGCGAACGACGATATATCGTCGTTCGGAAGTGTTAAAGTAAGTGATTAAATGACTTGCCGTACGAATTGATGTAGGATTCATAAGTTACTATGCAGGCAACTACGTTTTTTAAGCTATTCTAAATTTGAATGCTATTAAATCTGTGTTGTACACTTTATCTGGTGTAAGCATTTCTTTTATGGAATTCACTGACAAACGCTTCCCTATGAAGTCACCGTTTCAGTTTGTGGACCCATGATGTATTTTAAAAATGGCTTGTCTCTGTGTGCTGACTTAACCTTAAAGTTTGCAAACGACCTTTTGGTACACTTTAAACTTGAAGCACCCCTGGGCACCACGAGTACGTGGATGAGAAATTTCCAAATAAGCAAGTGGTTTCTTGCTTCCCTTAAGGGCACAGTAATGATGTGGATTGAGCTACCCCACTCATATGACGGAACGTACCTCTTTCGGGAGAGGTTAGGCCGTTGACGGTGATAGCCATTAGGTCTCCGATCTGTCGTGGCTGCCTTTCTTCAATTGACCCTGTATGCCTAGGTAGGGCGGAAGTAACTCAGTATGCGGTTATGAACTTCAAGCAAGAACTATTTTTCATTTTTAAAAAGTAATGTGACTAAAGTGCGTTGCGACTCCCTTTCATAGCTCTACACTGTAAAAAATTCCGGAAACTTTTAAGGTAAAAATTACTGTAAAATGAAGAATTTACAGTACCCGCAACTTTCGCCGTACATTTTACCGGAAAAGTCGACTACACTAGCGCCGCTTGTGGCCAGTTCAATGCGCGGGAACCATGAAGAACGTACTGTCATGATATGAAATAGGAGGACGAAAATACATGGTAAGTTCTTGTGTTTTTATACATTCTGTATTAATTTGTTTAATTTTGTGTACTATATCATTTATTTTATTAATTACCCTATTAAGGTAAAATTGATTTTTAAACGAAGGAAGTTGATTTAATATTGTTTGAATCTCATATTAGGCTTCGTGTTACATTAGTATATAGCTTTTTTTGTTCTTTTCGTTTAATATTTTGTTTTTGCCTGCATTATTATATTCTACAGCTTTTTTAGGGAAAAATATATTTATTATTTACAAAGTATCGAAAGTAATTTATAACAAGATATCAAATTTTATAATTAAAAGTTTTATGTTTTCAAATGAAATAATAAAATATATTGTTAAGTTGATTATTCCATCATAAAAGTTATTCCATTATTATTTCATATTATTATTTCCATTTATAAATGAAAAATTTTTCTTGGTATATCTTTAGGAACATTGTTTTGAGAATGAAAATTTAAATGTTAAATAAGTTCAAATAGTCTGCCTGTATTCAGAATTCAAATGCTTTGTTTACATTTTGCAACCTTACTTTATTGAACTTTTTTTTCTGTTGTAAGCTTTAAATATGGAAATTTCTTTATATAAAATATCGGACACTAAGAATGTTTTTGAATACAAGTTTTAATGTTTTTGAGTTACTAAATTTGTTCAGATTATATATATATATAGGGTAAGATGCTCCAGTTTTGGCCACCTTAAGAGAAAATTTGAAATGGAAATTTTACAGTGGATGACTGTTTAAAACATATTAATTCATACCTATATTTTTCTTTAGCAAATTTTATTGGCTTTCTTCTAGTTATAAAATTTTTCTGAAGAATATTTTAGATGTTGAGTTATGAATTATTGAATAAATTAACCCAATTTGCACCAGTTTTGGCCACACTAATATTTTTAACAGACACTTTAATGAATTTTAAGTAAAAATAAATCCTTTTTATGCAATATATATTTTAGTACATTTTCTGTTATATGAAATGGGATTTTTTTGATGAATTTATAAAGATATGTAATAAAATTTACATAAGCTGATTTTAGCTGCAGATTTCAGTTTTAAACAGGAATGCAGAAAACAATAATTTAATTTGGTTGATAAAATACAAACTATAATTTAATTTGGTTGATAAAATACAAACTATGCATAATTTTTTTTTGATAAAATATGAAACAAAAAATGGGGAGAGGACTAAACTTACATTGCAAAAGCATAATTTTTTAAAAATATTACAAATCAAGAATTTGCATTATTATATTCACTAACAATATCCACAAATATGTATTTTTATAATTTTTAATTGCAACATTAATCAAATTCATCAGAATCATTTTTAAAATTAGAGCAATCCATGCATATAAAAGAATATTCCTCATCACTCGAGTCAGGTTCCTCAAGTTGAAATTTTCTAACATAAATGTGAGGTAAACATTCAAAATGGAGATGTTTTTGTCATTCCATTTTGAATGGCCTGAACTGCATTACCAACTTTAGATGGTGAGTAGCAAAATTTTTTGATGGAAATGCTACCTGCCTTCTTATTTTTAATTGGAGCCATTACTATATAAAATGAAAACAAAGCTATATTAGTTACTTTTCATTTTAGAAACAAAACTAAATCAGTTGCTTGTATTTTAGAAATAATAAATAAATTAATTATTCATGCATTTAATTTTTTTACAAGTTGCATGTTTGAGAAAATTGAACCAATCAGATTGAAAATAGTAAAATAAGGATTGCTTAAAGTATTGGAATGCTTCTTATTAGTTAATTTGAAATTACTGGTTAATTATTGGAAAAACAAATCCAATGTGGCTAAAACGGGAGCATCTACCCTATATGTTCTTATTCAAACTGGTCCATAAAGATATTCATATTTTTAATGCTGGTTATTAAATGAAAGAAAAAATATTGTAACTTTTTGCTAATAATTTTAGCATGTTTCTTTACTTTCCCCTACATTGTTAAAACTTTTTAAAAAATTATTTATTGTTTTAATCTATATATATAAATTACTTATCAACTATCTTAGAATGGTGCGAGTTCCTATTAAGGAATTTTTGTTGATGCCTTTAATGTGTATATGATGCCTTAAATAAAGCATAAAATGTAACTGTCTTGCATCCATTTGATTTTTTTATTGTTTATTTTACAGACTGGAACACTTAAAAAATGTTTACTTGTGAAAAATTTAGTATAACATTAAATACACTGAAAGATTATGTAGATAATTTTTTTCTATATAGCAATGAAAACAAATTTGAAATAATTTGGGATCTCATGCTATTAGTGGTGAAAGTTTTATAGTAGAAAATTTCTGTAGATATTGTGACATAACAAAGAATATGTTCATACAAAAACCATATTGTATAGGTGATTTCAGAACACCTGAAAGTTATCACTTAATTGTGGAACATAAACGTGATAATGTTATTGTTGATGGCATAAAATGCAAAAGCATTTTTAATGATTTGGAGTATTTTCACGTTTTCTCTCCATGCCTAGGACATGACCTTTTTGAAGGTGTTGTAGCAAATTATTTCTTTTTATTCGTTGAGCATTTTGTAAAAATAAAAAAACATTTTACTTTCTAAGAACTCAATTCTTTTTCAGTCATCAAACAATATTTTTAACATAAAAATAAAGACTGTACTTATAATTTATTTTAGATTTCTACTACTCGTGCTGAGGCATTAAAAATAGACTTGCCTGTAACTCCTGTATAATAGTTTGTGGTAAGTTATATTTTCTGTAAAATTTTTTGAATTGTATGTAATTTTAAAAATGGAACAAGAATACATTTTGTGTGTTATACCTCTTTGTTTTACTAAATCTAGCTACACCTCTACATACATATTGCTAAGTTTAGGGTCAGGTGGGGTGAAGTGGTCATACATCAAATAAAATTCTATAACTTTGTAATGAATATTGGTATGAATGTAATTTTTTTTATTTTAGCTTTGAATAGTTAAGAACTAAGTTTAACATTTAAAATTATATTAATTGCAACACTTTAGTAGGAGAAAACACCCATTTTGTTTGTTTATGTAGCAGTTTGAAGTTGGAATACCTAATTTAACTTTTCTCCTACATTTTGTTTAATTAAGTTTGCATTAAATTGACTCTGCAGAAAGCTTCATACAGATCTTAAGAATACTTCCTCATTAACAGATAAGCTGAATTAATTACAGATATTATTTTATAGTAATTTAAGTAAGATGGGGTAAAGTGGTCATAGGGATAGGCTTAACATGCATCACTGTTTTAAAAATTTCTTAAGCTTAATTTATTAGACAGGTGTTAAATATTAAAGATATATTACAGATTATAATTAAAGATTTGAAACTGGATAACCCCAGTTTTTGTACCAAAAGCATCACATAACGCATATAAGAAATCAGCCAATTGCAAAAAAGGATGTACTCAAAGGTCGATCAGTTTTTTTTTTTCTCTCGAAACTAAATAATTGAATGATTATCAATCATTAAAGATTTTTAAAATTATTACATTTTTAATTAAATTATTTCAAGAAGTATAATATGTTTGTTTGCATTTTGTAATTGTATAAGTATTAAAAATTTATTAGTAAATATAATGCTAAAATTACTTTGCTGATTTAAAAGCATTAGTGACTTTCTATTACTTTTGACTTTGAAGTATGTGTGTAACATTTTCGCGCATATTAATGGGGAAAAGTCACTATTTTAACCTCTAGTTATTTTTTCAATTTATTATAAAATATTCCAAAAGTGAAGCATATTCTATCTGCCAATTAAGTGTTGCTTTGATAATTTCTTGCAATGCTCAATTTTATTACAGTTTTAAGAATTGAGCAAAGCAAGTTTTTCATATATATTTTTAAATTAATTTCTGGGCTTGCATCTTTTTCTGCCTTTTAGTATTTCAGCATTGTATTCAAGTGTTGATATTCTATCACATTTTGGGAAAAAATAGCCCAAGTCAATATACAAAGCTAATTGTAGCCTTTTAATGTTAAAATGGGAATAAAATATAGATTTTACCCATGACCGAACTTTAAAATGTATTTTACCTACAGTAATACAAAGTGACTTGGTCTCTTTTGACAGTACACCCATAATATGTTTGCTTGATTTCTGTATAATTTTCTGGATTCCTCAATTGCTGTAGAGATAAAATAATTTAATACATTGTGCATTATTATATTTCTAGGTGGTTTGTGAGCATTAATTCGAGCGAGGAGCTGAAACAACCCAGACTAAAGGGAAGAAGGCCTCTATTGAAAAAATTTTTATGTAATACTGTGTAAAATGTAATGTGCAGTGGTCCTATAATTTCAAATAGAACTAATCTAAAATGTATTAAAATATCTTTTTCAACTTTTCTCTTCAGTATAAAATGATAAACAAAATGGTAAAGGGAATTACAAAGAACAATAATTTTGTTTCTTAATAACCACAGAAGTTTAAAAATGGGATATTAAAAATCTCGTTTTGTGTATTTATTTTAAATATTAAAAATAAATACTAAAATTATATTTAAAACTTTCTACCATTAGTCAAACAGTCAATTTCTTTTCAAAAAGAATGTTTTTTCAAACTGTTTTCATATAAAAAATATCTTTTACATGTAAAATAACACTTTTAATATAGTAGAAATTACATCGAGGTGGGAAAAAAATGTTGCAAATTGACAGTTTCTTAAGTTTAATAATATTTAAATGTTGTCCATTTTAGATGTAATTACTAGTGTTGTAATTAATAAAATTTAAACTTTAGTTGTTAAATATTTTATAATCATCTAACATATAATCAGAATAAG
>BGPR01000321.1:299203-527548 GCA_013235015.1 Araneus ventricosus
AATTTGGTTGATAAAATACAAACTATAATTTAATTTGGTTGATAAAATACAAACTATGCATAATTTTTTTTTGATAAAATATGAAACAAAAAATGGGGAGAGGACTAAACTTACATTGCAAAAGCATAATTTTTTAAAAATATTACAAATCAAGAATTTGCATTATTATATTCACTAACAATATCCACAAATATGTATTTTTATAATTTTTAATTGCAACATTAATCAAATTCATCAGAATCATTTTTAAAATTAGAGCAATCCATGCATATAAAAGAATATTCCTCATCACTCGAGTCAGGTTCCTCAAGTTGAAATTTTCTAACATAAATGTGAGGTAAACATTCAAAATGGAGATGTTTTTGTCATTCCATTTTGAATGGCCTGAACTGCATTACCAACTTTAGATGGTGAGTAGCAAAATTTTTTGATGGAAATGCTACCTGCCTTCTTATTTTTAATTGGAGCCATTACTATATAAAATGAAAACAAAGCTATATTAGTTACTTTTCATTTTAGAAACAAAACTAAATCAGTTGCTTGTATTTTAGAAATAATAAATAAATTAATTATTCATGCATTTAATTTTTTTACAAGTTGCATGTTTGAGAAAATTGAACCAATCAGATTGAAAATAGTAAAATAAGGATTGCTTAAAGTATTGGAATGCTTCTTATTAGTTAATTTGAAATTACTGGTTAATTATTGGAAAAACAAATCCAATGTGGCTAAAACGGGAGCATCTACCCTATATGTTCTTATTCAAACTGGTCCATAAAGATATTCATATTTTTAATGCTGGTTATTAAATGAAAGAAAAAATATTGTAACTTTTTGCTAATAATTTTAGCATGTTTCTTTACTTTCCCCTACATTGTTAAAACTTTTTAAAAAATTATTTATTGTTTTAATCTATATATATAAATTACTTATCAACTATCTTAGAATGGTGCGAGTTCCTATTAAGGAATTTTTGTTGATGCCTTTAATGTGTATATGATGCCTTAAATAAAGCATAAAATGTAACTGTCTTGCATCCATTTGATTTTTTTATTGTTTATTTTACAGACTGGAACACTTAAAAAATGTTTACTTGTGAAAAATTTAGTATAACATTAAATACACTGAAAGATTATGTAGATAATTTTTTTCTATATAGCAATGAAAACAAATTTGAAATAATTTGGGATCTCATGCTATTAGTGGTGAAAGTTTTATAGTAGAAAATTTCTGTAGATATTGTGACATAACAAAGAATATGTTCATACAAAAACCATATTGTATAGGTGATTTCAGAACACCTGAAAGTTATCACTTAATTGTGGAACATAAACGTGATAATGTTATTGTTGATGGCATAAAATGCAAAAGCATTTTTAATGATTTGGAGTATTTTCACGTTTTCTCTCCATGCCTAGGACATGACCTTTTTGAAGGTGTTGTAGCAAATTATTTCTTTTTATTCGTTGAGCATTTTGTAAAAATAAAAAAACATTTTACTTTCTAAGAACTCAATTCTTTTTCAGTCATCAAACAATATTTTTAACATAAAAATAAAGACTGTACTTATAATTTATTTTAGATTTCTACTACTCGTGCTGAGGCATTAAAAATAGACTTGCCTGTAACTCCTGTATAATAGTTTGTGGTAAGTTATATTTTCTGTAAAATTTTTTGAATTGTATGTAATTTTAAAAATGGAACAAGAATACATTTTGTGTGTTATACCTCTTTGTTTTACTAAATCTAGCTACACCTCTACATACATATTGCTAAGTTTAGGGTCAGGTGGGGTGAAGTGGTCATACATCAAATAAAATTCTATAACTTTGTAATGAATATTGGTATGAATGTAATTTTTTTTATTTTAGCTTTGAATAGTTAAGAACTAAGTTTAACATTTAAAATTATATTAATTGCAACACTTTAGTAGGAGAAAACACCCATTTTGTTTGTTTATGTAGCAGTTTGAAGTTGGAATACCTAATTTAACTTTTCTCCTACATTTTGTTTAATTAAGTTTGCATTAAATTGACTCTGCAGAAAGCTTCATACAGATCTTAAGAATACTTCCTCATTAACAGATAAGCTGAATTAATTACAGATATTATTTTATAGTAATTTAAGTAAGATGGGGTAAAGTGGTCATAGGGATAGGCTTAACATGCATCACTGTTTTAAAAATTTCTTAAGCTTAATTTATTAGACAGGTGTTAAATATTAAAGATATATTACAGATTATAATTAAAGATTTGAAACTGGATAACCCCAGTTTTTGTACCAAAAGCATCACATAACGCATATAAGAAATCAGCCAATTGCAAAAAAGGATGTACTCAAAGGTCGATCAGTTTTTTTTTTTCTCTCGAAACTAAATAATTGAATGATTATCAATCATTAAAGATTTTTAAAATTATTACATTTTTAATTAAATTATTTCAAGAAGTATAATATGTTTGTTTGCATTTTGTAATTGTATAAGTATTAAAAATTTATTAGTAAATATAATGCTAAAATTACTTTGCTGATTTAAAAGCATTAGTGACTTTCTATTACTTTTGACTTTGAAGTATGTGTGTAACATTTTCGCGCATATTAATGGGGAAAAGTCACTATTTTAACCTCTAGTTATTTTTTCAATTTATTATAAAATATTCCAAAAGTGAAGCATATTCTATCTGCCAATTAAGTGTTGCTTTGATAATTTCTTGCAATGCTCAATTTTATTACAGTTTTAAGAATTGAGCAAAGCAAGTTTTTCATATATATTTTTAAATTAATTTCTGGGCTTGCATCTTTTTCTGCCTTTTAGTATTTCAGCATTGTATTCAAGTGTTGATATTCTATCACATTTTGGGAAAAAATAGCCCAAGTCAATATACAAAGCTAATTGTAGCCTTTTAATGTTAAAATGGGAATAAAATATAGATTTTACCCATGACCGAACTTTAAAATGTATTTTACCTACAGTAATACAAAGTGACTTGGTCTCTTTTGACAGTACACCCATAATATGTTTGCTTGATTTCTGTATAATTTTCTGGATTCCTCAATTGCTGTAGAGATAAAATAATTTAATACATTGTGCATTATTATATTTCTAGGTGGTTTGTGAGCATTAATTCGAGCGAGGAGCTGAAACAACCCAGACTAAAGGGAAGAAGGCCTCTATTGAAAAAATTTTTATGTAATACTGTGTAAAATGTAATGTGCAGTGGTCCTATAATTTCAAATAGAACTAATCTAAAATGTATTAAAATATCTTTTTCAACTTTTCTCTTCAGTATAAAATGATAAACAAAATGGTAAAGGGAATTACAAAGAACAATAATTTTGTTTCTTAATAACCACAGAAGTTTAAAAATGGGATATTAAAAAATCTCGTTTGTGTGTGTTATTTTAAATATTAAAAATAAATACTAAAATTATATTTAAAACTTTCTACCATTAGTCAAACAGTCCATGAATTTCTTTCCAAAAAGAATGTTTTCAAACTGATTTTTCATATAAAATATCCTTTTACATGTAAAATAACACTTTTTAATAATCTGAAAATTGCATCGAGGTGGGAAAAAAATGTTGCCAAATTGACAGTTTCTTAAAGTTTAATAATATTTAAAATGTTTGTCCATTTTTATGGATATTCAATTCTTTAGTGTTGTAGTGTAAAATTTAAGCTTTAGTTTGAATTTGGGTTAATATACTCAATTGATAGCTCTTTTATTTACCCTGGAAAAAGAGCCTTTGAAAAATAGCTTTAACATAATCAGAATAAAATAGAAGCTTTTTTAAAAAAAATCTCCACCTGGTAAAGTGATTGGTGTTTTGCAAGATCCATTGGTAACATATATTTTAAGTAAGAAAATATAAATATTTATTAAAATTTATAGTTATCACAGTTAAAAAAATTGTTTCTAATTTTTTATTGAAAATTCCTATATTTTTCTGTACTTCTGCTGCTATTATTGTATTTAGACTGCAAATTATGATGTAATTTTACAATTTTTGTGTCTTGAATGTACATTTTTATGACTGTGTCATTGTATATTTTAACTATATCTTCTTTAACTATCACAGTATTTTGTACCCGTGTCATTGTTTTTTTTAATTTGCTTTGTTTTGTACTATTGCTAATGTTGTCATATTACTATTTGTAAATAGAAAAATAAAATGTTTTTTGTTACATTTTGATTTGTTATTTCGTTGCTAAAAATATCCCAACCTAAAGCTCTTTTAAAAATTACATATTACTATAAAATTTACTGTGAGGGAAGTCAGGGAATTTTATCGATCTGGAAAAATCGGGGAAATTAATAGTTATTTGTTTCTTGAGTTATTGTCTATAAATTAGTATCTTGTATCTAGCATTATTTGTAACAGTAAATGGAATTTAAAAAACTTATATTCATTTATAAAAGCATAAGTTTTTGATTAGAGCGATTAATCTATGATTTGTTAAAGAATAAAGATTTGAAGTAATATTTTGGCAGTTACTCTTGTTTAAATCTTGGCTAAAATATATATTGGGTACGTATTTCGTATTTATTTATTTTTCTTTTCAATTCAAATTTATAATTTTCTATTATTTGGGTACGTATAATTACTATTTTTATATTTATGCTGCAACATGTTATTCTGGTACCCATGCAAAGAGCACTAATTAGTTATTGAACTATTTTAAAGTTTTGAGCAAAGATCACAATATCCTGTACTGTTAATATAATTTAACTTGTGTTGCAAAGAGTAGTTTTAATGTTTCTTAGAATTCTTAAGCAGTTTTAGAAGCAAAGTATTTTGTTGAAATTTCCAGTATTTTTTACATATTAAAAATGTAATATACTGTTTTAATAGTTTTTTTAGGAAGTTCATTCCATTTTTTAAAAATTAAATTTCATAAAAACATTTGATTTTTTTCATATTAAATAATTGGTAAAAGTGTTTAATAATATATATTGTACACATACAGTGATTCTGAGAAGGGAGAAATCCAGAAAAGTAATATAATCAGTAGCCGTAAATCAGGGAAATGTTGCAAGTTTAGTCGGAAATTTTTTTTCACAGTTTCTGTAGCCACCCTGTTTCAGTAAATGTTACTATAATATTTACTGGATTTCAGTAAAATGTTACTGTAATATTTACTGGATTTCAGTAAATGTTACTGTAAAGTAGACTGGTTAAGTATATATTAATGTAAAATTTACACTTAAAAACGCTGTATGCTATGCAGTAGAAACCTATAATTGTAGTAAAAGTTCCTGTAAAAATAGCAATACATATTACCTTTGAATTTGTGATAAAATTTACTGTAAATCAGTTAATGTTACTGTAAAATTTACAGTACACTTTAATTTTTTTCTACTGTAAAATTTTACGGTAAAAATTGAATTTTACAGTAAAAAGTACTGGCACCCTGATTGCCAGTACTTTTTACTGTAAATTTACAGTAATTTTTTTTACAGTGTAGTCTTATGAAATTTTAAATAGTATGACACATAAAGGCTGACACATATGGAAACTTGAAGAAGAGAAGCTGTTTTCTGTTCGATACTACTCAATAAGGTTAAAAAAATGTGTCATAAATACGCTGCAACTGGTTTTCACCATCTGAATTACGTACATATAAAATCTTTTGAAGAAGCCGCTTGGTGCTATTTGAAGTGGAATGACCTGAAATGAACTGGAACATGCCGAACCGAAACTTTTCTGGAATACGGAAAAGGATGGAATCCTGTCCTCTTCATCTGAAAGGTGGCCGACGAAATTCAATGAAAAAGTCTAGGAAAGAATTATTTCTATTGTTTTCTGTCTCCGAAATAATATCTCTTGAGGAATGTGACTCACTTCAAATTGCTTTCAAGAGGGTCACATGTCTTCACCGGTGTGAGCAAAGATCAATAAGATCGCGAACTGGTATTACTGTCATTGTGTGAGATTTGATCTTCCATCTTAGAATAAAAGGATCATTAATTTTTCCTTTCGATTGTTTTCTGTTGAAATAATGCTTTTATGAAAATTGCCGGATGTATTAGTTTTTGTTAAGTGGCCCATTCGTGAGTTTCATTTTCTGGAAGTTTGACTAATTTAGAAATTTATTTTTATCCCCGTTTTTTTCCTTCGTGAACTTATTCCAAATAAATTACTTATTAGATACCAGTAATGGAATATAAATAACTTTACAAATAGGTATCTTCATCATTGTATTATATTTTATTTTCTTATTTATCATTTTGGGAAAAGAGAACGGTTAATTGAGTACTTTATTTTCTGCTGAAATAATACTTTTATGAAAATTACCAGATGTATTCGTTTTTGTAAAGTAGCCCATTCGTCAGATTTACTTCACGGCAGTTTCACTAATTTGAAGATATAAATTTTATCTTATTTTTTTTTCTTCGTCAATTTGGCGAAGATAATTATCTCATTAACTGTCAGTAGTGGAAGATAAATGGATACTTTTTTCAGTTTATAATATTCAGTTTATATATTGCTTTGGAATAAAATAGCCTTTAATCTGTTATGTCATTTTCTGTCGAAATAATGCTTTTATGGAAATTGCCCACCGTATTTTTTTTGTAAAATATCTTTATTTGTCGGATTTATTTAATTTGTGGCTGTTTGATAAAATAAGAGATATCATTTCATCCGATTTCTTTCCTTCGTGAATTTGTGATAAATAATTAACGCATTAGATAAGAATGATGAAAGATAAATAACTTAACAGACGGATATCTCCATCATTATGTTATAATTCATACATGATTTCGGAATAATAGAGTGGCGTTAGCGTTAATTTAGGCTTTAGGTAATGTTAACTTAGTACACTAAAGCACCGTTTATACGTTTGATAAGAATGATGAAAGATAAATAACTTAACAGATCGATATCTTCATCATTATACTATATTTCACGTATAATTTCGAAATAACAGAGTGGTGTTAACGTTAGATATGTTAATTTAGTATATTTTCTGTTGAAATAATGCTTAAAAAAAGTGTGTCAGTGCTTTCGTTTTTCTAAAATGATCTACTCTCGACGTTTATTTTATGGCTATTTAGCTATATTTTATCTCATTTTCATCCAAATTGCGATTATTTTTATCTCAATTTTTCATGTGAATTCATTACAAATGATTAACTCATTACATACCAGTTTATATAAACTATAACTCTTCGTCTTCTTTCAAGCTGCAACTATCTCATTCTGTTTGTAATGCTGTATTTAGCATTAAATACATTAATTTAAAAGATTAGCAAACATTTTGAGTCTTTAACTACTTAAAAAAATATTGTACCCGAGTACTAAATATCCTACACCATTCTAAAAGATTTTCATCGAAATGGAGTCAGTTCATGGTCGCGTGATTCACGTCAATTGCGTCATGCTGCTTCCATTTTTAAATACATTGCGCCTCTTCCAGGAAGAAAATGAAAATGAAATCACAGCACTGTCTAAGATAACGTTCAGTGAAATGTAAAATGACATGCGCAGTTACGCTTTTCATGTGACGGTGATGTCAAGTGAAATAGCCCTATTTTGCCTATAGCATTTTCTATGTTGTTCTGAATTTTCTTGGAACACCTGTGCTGTTTTTCAGCTTCAGGTGAATAGGTCTTACACCCTTTCGGGTAGGCCGGACCGGTGTGGGTTTTAAATTTAAAAAAAATCTGTGTTGCCTTAATTCTCACTTCTCTAGAGTTATCTGAGTTAATAACCCAGCAGAATATTCGATAACTTCAATACTTGCATTCAAATTTTTTGACTTAAAAGCGAATCTTAATTTTGTTTAGTACGCCAATAAAAACATGTATTTAAAAACTATTTTAATTAGATATATTTACTTTAATTATCGCGCAAGAGGAATTGTCTAAATTAATTACTTTTCTTATGATACTTACTTTTTATGTTGTAAATAAATTCTTTGAAAAAAAGCAGAGACCTTAGATTGAAGTGATTTTTTCAGAATTCGGGACTGAGGGGCTCTCGTAGAATCTCGTTGATTCTACTCTTCATCTTTTGATTCTGCTATAGATCTGCTGTGTATCCAGGTCTTATGCAGCTTAAATCTGTATGAGATCCAACGTCTTTTGTCTGTATTCAGTGAACACTCAAGTTGATAGTATATTGAAAGCTACGGGATGTATCATTACGCCCAGATAAATAGCCCTGAATAAGATTCTAATGTATTTCAAAGTAATTGATGCATTTGAATAGAATTTAGTTATAATGCCGTTATTCTTTGTAATGAAACTCTATATTGAAAATGTTAGTTGTTTGGTTTCATGGAACTCTTTTTATAGACGCGTAAAGACATGTATGACGTCATTCACATGTAATTCTGTCGCTTGTAGCTTTTTACGTACTGGCAACTTGGGTTGGATTGGTTATAAAATGCATTGTGAAAACTCTGAGCGGGGTGTTAATCCACTATCTGTCCAAAATTACAAGATCCGTCCTCAGTAGCTCTAGTGTATCAGAAAGTGAAGCTAATTTGACCAATCAAAAGGAAAATCAACTAACCAATATATAGTTTCATTAAATCAAATGAAACAAATCATTAATGGGATTGTTAGTGTCTAAGCTTCGATGAAGGTGTACTTTGTTCCTCTCTCATCAAATCATTCCAATGATTCCAAAATCATTTGCGAAAATTTTCAGGAACTTTAAAGTAGCATTTTTATTTTTAAAAAATTGAAATTGCAAAACCAAAAGACCTTAAAAAGTATTCGTATGTTTGGCCACTATTATGATTAAGGAATTGTCCCTGAAAACTCTTATAGTTCGGTCCATTATCTTTCTAGATAAGTTTAGTTTAATTTAAATAACTTTCCGCTTTGAAGCAACACGAGGGCTATTTTGAGACGAACCTCGTCATTTTGAACCGTGGTCAGATGACGATAAATACACCTGAGCCGGCATTCACCCTCCAAACTTCCGTATCATACCTATTGGGGGATCTATGATCTTCGACCTTGGTCTACAGTTTCGAAGCCGAGATTCTGCCACAAGGCTACCGCGATTCCGCTTTCGCGGTCCCAAGATTACCGCTTTCCAGAAAAAAAAACGAAGATTTAGTTTAGTTAAGTTATATTAACTTCCAGTTTTAGATCTACATGGATGTATGTTATTTTAAGACTGATCTCATAGTTTTGAATTGAGGTCAGATAACAAGGACGAAACTTGAACCGGCATCCCGCTCTCCAAACTTAACCACACCACATCAGCAAGTGTATTCGACGCCGCCAGATTTGACGTATAAACGGCGTATCTTTGGTCTCGAAGCCGAGACTTTGTCACGAATAAATAGAGATTCATTGCTAACGGGACAAAACTCAATTAAGAATTGTAAGCAAACGAAATATGTACACATTTCAGCAAATAATAGTGAATACCACTCTCCTCGATTTCTCTTATACTTACACAATACGGCGCGCCTTACGTTCAGCCTTGTATTATACAGGGTGTAGAGAAATGTAATTTAGAATCTTTAAAAGTAGGCAAGGCATACAGAAACTAGTCATTTTTGCAACAGAATTTGGGGCCGGAAACGCATGGGAGCGCTAAAGGGGGATACTTGTCAGTGAATTAAATAAAAGAAAAGGATACACCAGGCGAAATGTATACCACAGATTTAAATGGAATACAAATTAGCAATATCAAAATAACCCAGTTGCATGAATAACAACATGCAAGCGTGTAGAGCTTCAGACAGCAAGCCCTTTGAACACTTACTTTAACTACTTCCAACGGTTTGTTTTTGATACTGCGTCCTAATTACCATTATCGTATCTGCCATGCTACGTTCGACTTGTAATGTTGTTACTCGTGCAACTGAGCTGCTATGCTGTTGTAAATTTGAATTCCATTAGATCTGTGGTGCACGTTTTATTCGATGTATCCTTTTCTTTTACTTAATTCACTGGCAAAGAGACCCCTGTAGCGCCCCCCCCCCCCCTTGTGACCCCAAGTTCTGTTGGAAAAATTACTTGTTTATGTATGCCTGACCCACAGAGAAGGAGTCTTTCCACCCTGTCGGGAAGAAAATCGAGAACAGTAGTACCCCGAAGTTGCTCGATATGTGGGATTGACGATAAAGCGCAAAAACCGGATTCGCCTAACTTTGTATATAAATACATGCGAATTTTAAAAGGCTAAGTTAGGGCTAAAAGTGAAATGTACATGTAGAAAACATGCTGAAGTAGGGGGTAAGAAAACAGCTGTTTTAAAGAAAAGTATGTAATTTAGAATGCAGCTTTCATACGTATCGATATAAAATAGTACTTATTTAAATTAAAATTTCACACAAAGCGGAATTATTTCGCTCTCGAGGGTTTCATAAAATATAACAACATCGTCTGACGATCGAATGACTTTTTTCTCACCTACTTGACTTGCTTCATTTACCTTACTTGCCTTGATTTATTTACCCTACTTGTCTTGCTTTAGCTGAAATATTTTCATCATTAGTCTGTCGTCTCCAAAATTTGTAAGCGTATTTTCAAGTGCCGGATACTTTCTGTTGTACATTTTCAAGTGCTCGATACTTTCTGTTATGCTTGCAATTGTCGTTTTCTTTTCTGATGGCTCTGGTCTGAGTTGCCGGTTTCTATAAAAGAGATTTGCGCAGGCAGCTTATAAGACCATCCATTACCAGATCTCTCCTATGCGCCTTTAATAGCTCATTGACATTGTTACTATCAACTTCCAAACGCAATTCCCTGGCCAAACTGAAAACTTCTTATATTACAACGTGAGCGTTTTTATCAATTTCTGGTATCGCTTCTTGCTCATTTTTGAAAAAGAATTGGCAAATTTTCTTTTTATTCCTGATTTTTGTGTTTACTTCTAAATTTTGCATTTGTATTATTTATTCAAAAATGGAAAATATCCGAAGCGGGAGGGGAAAATGAAGAACCGCGTAACTTGGAGTTCGCATAGGTTGAGGCAATACTGTATACATTATGGGAAAATACTTCTTTCCTTTGAAATATTTGGTCCACAATTCCAGATCTAGAATTTTAGTGTAAGCATAAAGGAATTATCCCCAACCTGCCGTAGCGTTCGAGATGAAGGGAATGACCCAGCCGCCGCGAAGAGCAAATTCGGGCACTGTGACGGAAGCATTATATCCCTCATTACGAGCGGAACATGCTACGACCCCTCAGACAGTGGATTTTGTGGCACTTGCGTACAGTGACAGATGCGTAGAAGTCAATAATTATTGATCAATGATGTTTTGACAGCCGGTTGTGTGACTGATAAGAACAAGTTTTGTAAAGGGTTGCAACAGTGTAATTTTTATATATTATTCAAACATGAGATTTCGCGAAATTTGACATGCTCTTGAATAAAATATAGATGAATTTGGATCATTTCCATAAAGTGTTTTATTAGAGATAAGTTGTACATTGAACTAAGGTAAAGATGTGCGAGGATAATCATGAAAATAGTATTTCTTCTCATATATACAATATAACTTTTATATCCAGATAAACAAACTTTCTACTTTTCGGCTCGCACACCAAATATCCATACTATCAGTCATAGATTCTAACCAACCTACAATAATCACTACATAACCTCTCTTGACGATAAACTACATATGATTGATTAAACGTTAATGGCCTGTACGCAAATGCCAATGTACACAAGTGCCACAACACCCAGACAGAAGTACAACTGTGAGGGCAATGGTGTAACTAGGGTGGGCAGGTAGGGCAAGTGTCCTGGGCGCCATTACCAGAGGGCGCAAAATTGAGAAATCAATTAGCTACATATAAGAGAAAAATGCGCGTTTTGAAACTCTTATTCCCCCGATTCTTAAGAATTAAAGTGGTCCCAGTCAACTATGGGAAAGCATAAAGAATCCAGTCTTTTTTACAGCCTGGGAACCAACTCGCGCTATGTTTCTCAAAACGAAATAGCAAATAGTTTTATGTTGCAAAGATCTGATGACTAAAACAAGATTTGTGTCTCGATGGGGGAGGGAGAAGTATACTTGATCAGTCGTTTTAGTCATGTAAAGATAATATATCAATTAGCTTCACAGGGTCTAGAGGTTTCTTACGATATGGTTACGGCTCAGATGTTATAGTCTCCATAATAATACTGATGATTGGCTATCGGCTTTTTCCGAAGTTCGTGACAAACAATTGGGATTAAAGTGTTATTCCTACTTTTAAACAGCAGAGCAAAGCATAGCATGAAAAAAAATTTTCTACTTGTTTGGTAAAGTGTAAAGGCAATCCATTCCGAGTTATCAATATTTTAGGAATAAAAGGTAATCTATGTAATATTTTCATTATTATTCTTATCTGTGGATTTTATCTTAAGTTTTAAATGTTAGATCGATGAAATGCATACTTGTTTTATATTTTTTTAAAGTATTAAAATTTTCACAACACAATCACACAGATAACTGTTCGAATTTCTTATATAAACATTTTTTAAGTGGTGAAAGTAATAATGTATGAAATTTTCTTAGAAAATTTATCAAAATATCATTAAAAAACTTCGAAATTATTTCATATTTTTTAAAAAACTTTTTGTGATTTGTCCGTATGATGCATTTTAGATGAACGAGTCGTCCCATTGTGCAGTTATCTTTAATAATACTAAAAGTGATTATGTGTTTCTGCTGTATGATTGCGCATTGCAAGGCAGTCCATTTGGCTTAAAGTTACCAAATTTGGCCCGAATACATTTTCGAAAGTGAAAATGTTGGAAGCGATTTTTTAAAAACTTTAATTAGAATTTTAATTAACTGAAAACTAAGTTAAATTCCGAATTTTCTTAAAGATAACTTCTGAAAACGTTATCGCACAAAAATAAATTTTATACCATCTTAAAATTCCAAAAATTATCTTCTCAATTACACATATTTAGTTGTGAAAATTTTTCAAAATTTTTACAAATTCTTAAAAATATTTTTAAATATAATTAACAGCAGTAGTTTTTACTGTGGAAGTTTAAGAGCACCTAATTCATTGTTTCATTAAATCTTTAAATCATTTGTTTTTCTGTTATTGAAAAGGATCATTATGTTTGAGATAACTTTTTAATCAAACATTTTACCTTATTTTTAAGCTATGAAAGGGCAGTAAGACTTTTTTTCTTTTTCTCTCTCTCTATGAGTGTTTGATTATAAGAACAAGGTAATTGTTTTTCGGAATTAGATTTATCATGTGATATTTATGTAGATGGAGTATTTAGGAGATTTTCATAATTTCCATATAACTTTAGAAATATTTTAAACTGTGTATTTCATAAGAGAATATCAATTCTCCTTATTTTAAGAGTTAATATCTGTAGTTATTAATTTATGTCATTCATTTGCGCGGTATAACTAGTTAAATATAAAATTTCTAATCAGTTAATAAATACAATTGTTGTAATAACCATCAGAATCATGTGCGACTTTAATGGCTAAACATTTTTATTGCCGAGAATTTAACCTTTTTAGATGTTACAGTTTATGGATGTAACAGTTTTCTTCCTGTGTGTGTTACTATGGTTGTTTTACATTACGAAATTAATATAATTAATCTGATGTGTGAACCAGCTGGTCGCCGAAGACGGCTATATTATATTAGTTCATATATATTGCAATTTTGGGAAAAAGGAGGGGAGGTGCGCTTTTTTAGTATTTGCCCTGGGCGCGTAGGTACGCCACTGTGTGAGGGGGCAGTTTTGCCAGGGGCGCAGATTCACCTCGGTACGGTCCTGCGTTCACATACGTTCGAATAGACGGATCGACATAGAATCAACCCTCAGAGGTATTTGGTTTAAAATTCTATACGGATTTACACTTCCGGTGATAAAACCATGCGGCAAATGACATCCATCTAGTTCAGTGCGTTTTTGAGTTATTGTGTTGATATGCACGCTGACGGAGAGGCAGGAAGATATCCTGTTGATGGATTTTATACGAAATTTGATGGAGGTCTACAATTTTGTTGACAAGACAACATACCAAATTTCATTCATGTAGCTAGTTCCATTTGTGATTCATCGGGCTCAAGGATAGACAGCCAGACGTAATCAAAAATATTTTTTTCTAGACTCGTGGAAGTCTAAGCCGTGGAGATTCATCAAAATCTCTTTGTCGATTTTTTTTGATGAGTACAATACTTCCTTTTTGTGTACTTCTTATGAAAGAAATAAAAATAGGATAAAACTTAAAATAAATCTTTAAAAAAACAAAAAAAACCTGCAAAATGTAAACGAAATAACACCGAGCAGATTTTGTTCAAATTGTGTACACGCATAAAAAATAATTTATAATGTACTAAATACACTTCAGTCTTATTATTAACATTATAAAAACGAGATGAGCTTGTTGACAAAAACAGTTTTCTGTATTTTTACTAAAAAAGTTTAGAAAGAACAAAACATATCTGTGCAGTTGTTACAAATATACTTAAAAACATCGGAAAAAGTAAAACATCGTGAAGACAACTTGAATTAAAAAATGCAAAAAAAACCCCGAAAATTTCGAAATTACATTTCACAGGATGATTTATTTTCCTTATGAAAGAGTAGCACTTAAAGAGAAAGAAAATCGAGCGAAATGATAATTTAATCACATTCTCGTGTTTCAATTTAAAAATTACTTTAAATAGAAAATTTCTTTTTTTAACTTACAATTAAACTCGATTTTGTCGTTCTTGGAACACAAAAACATGGAATCTACGTTTTTGAATTAATTAGTTTTTCAACATTTCCTTTCTCAGTATCTTCAGACTACATTATTAAAAGAAAAGTGAACATTTTCTAATTGTCTTAGTTCGTTTGTAAGGAATTTTTCTTAAGGGTATTATAGTCTTTCGAATTTAAGACCAAATACCAATTAGTAAGTAATTGCTTAACATTTATGTTACATCATTTTTTGAGATCAGTATTTTTTACTTTAACTTCACCATTTAAACTTGTTATTTATGTAAAACAATAATAATAGACTTTAGTTCAAATACTTTAATTTTGAAAATAAGTTTGGGGCATTAAAATATTAATTTTCAAAATCTACGTAACCATGATATTGGATTGATTTGAACATTATTTTAGATTAAGAAAGCTCTTTAATTTTTTAACGTAATCGTGAAAATTTGTAAAGTTTAAAAAATTGGAGTTACCCTTAAAGGTTTAAGATCAGGTTTAGCTTATCGGGAAAGATTTGATTAAGGAAGGTATAGCTTTAACCCCGAAATGGAGACGTTACTGTTGTAACCTTAGACATTGCGGTGATTTCTAGAATGCAGGGTGTCCGAGAGAGATCTTTATTATTCAAAACTTTAATAACAAACATACGAAAATGTGAAATGGCATGCAGTTTGCGGTAAAAAAAATGAAGAAATATAACAGTTTTTTTAACAGCACATTCAGCTCTACGTGAGGTCCTTTAGTAGCACGAAGAATGTCCAGTCTGTACTTGATTTCCCACCAACATTCCCTGTGTCTTTAAACTTTTGCATCCATACATAAATTGAAGGAACATTTGGTGGACTTCTATGTCACATCAGGCGAAACTTTCTATACTTGGCTTTCGGTGATTTTGTTTTCCGCTAACCACAATACCCACTACGCTTTCTCCTATGCGGTCGCCATTTTCGTTTCTTATTACAGCTACAAAGTGATTATCACCATCTACCTCAGACTATTGATACTAAAAAAAACTTTTATATTTCTTCATTCTTTTGCCGCAAACTGCATTTGTTTCACTTTTCGTATTTCTGTTATTAATTTTTTTGGAATAATAAAGAACTTTCTCGGGGTAAATGTTTGATCTTTCTCTGATAGATGTCTCTGTATGTCAAGTGAAATCTAGTATAATTGATTGATGTCGGTGTGTCGTTGAGTGAAACAGAAGTGAGCAAACAAGTAATGTCTCGCCATGTATTCCTCCAGATATTCGTAAACCAATTTTCGTCTGTAGAAGGTGTTAGTCGTACCGACATTTGTAGTCGGTACGGTAAACTAGCTAATCGATATTTGCAGTTGAATGAAGAATGTGTATAGGAATGAATGTATGCCACGTAGAGCAATTATTCAGATGGCGCAGTGATTTTAATCATAGATATGTGAGCCCAGCTGATATGCCACGAACAGGTCAGACACAGTTAGTCATTAGTGAAAAAATCATTACATCATCGGAAAACTGTACTTCGTGACATACACTGAGTGCTATACACTCGCCTGTAAATGTCTGTTCCACCAACACTCTCTGTCGACCAGTGGTGGCGAGTCGGGGAAGCGAGGGGGCAGTCGCCCCCCTGCATTTTTTAGGGAAAAATTAAATTTTTATTTGATTTTAGCTGCCTAAAACTAGGAATTCTAAAAAAAAGCAACAGTTTTCGGGAAAACTAGCTAATTTTTTAACTAAATATTAAAATTTTATTTTCGGGGGGGGGGGGGGGGGGGGGGGGGGGGGGGAGGTGACTATAATTTTTTTCGCCCCCTCACTTCTTCCATCCAATCGCCGCCACTGCTGTCGAAAAATATAGGGTCGCTGTGCACTTGAGCCTATTTGGAGAAGTCCATGGTCCGTCGTTACTTGTTTCATCGTTTATATTTCACTCAACGACACACCACCAGTAACCATTTTATGCCATATTTCTCTTGACATACACAGGCTTCTTCTTCTTGATTACGGGACACCTCGCCCCTGGTCCCGGAGACGAGTCCATTGTCAGGATAGTGCTGAGGGCCCGTGAGATGTTCTCGTACTATATTTAAAACTCAAAACAGTAAAAAAAGACAAAATGGCAAAAACCAGAAAAAACCAAAAAAATGAAAAATATCATAGCGAGCCGCTCGTCAGGAAGAGAAGCTCGCTCATGATATTAATTTGTGCTTTTTTCTGCTGACGTATATATATATATATATATATATATATATATATATATATATATATATATATCTCTCTCTACACACTTTCTCGTACATCAATGCTTCCATCCGGAGGGTCACCAAAATGTGCAAGACACTTTAGATGACGTGGTTTCATGCTGCGGCAGACTTGGCCGGCTCTAAATTCCAACAGAAATTGGCAAGCAGAAAAAAAGATAAAAAAGAGGGAAAAAAAACAGGACTAAACCTGTGGAACGAGGTTATTAACCTCCTGATAAATAGAATGAAGGAGACCTAAATTTTCCTCTCTGTTTAAAATTGTGGACAGATTGTCTTTATCATAAATTAGTTTTTTTGCATACTTTTCCGTGAATGGGCAATTCACTACTTAGTGTAAAGTATCCCCCACGGCGCCACAAGGGCACCTGATGTTCAATCTCCTCCCAAATCGTGCAAAGTACGCTGGGAATCTACCGTGTCCACTCAAAAATTGTACAATAAAATGACTAAATTTTTTTCGTATGAATTGAGACCGCCGGCATTAGTTTTTCCGTATGTCTGCCTTTTTTTGTTGTGGACGAAGCCCAACGCTCTTGCCAAATCTGTATTTGCACATTGGAAATTGCATTTTTTTAATTGTTTAAAGGATTTCTTTGGAATTTTTGACATACACAGGCTATCTACCAAAGAAATTTCAAAGTTGTAACACGTAGAATAATGCCGCTAGAACCACAGTGTCACCAGTGGCGTACTGAGAGTAAGTGGCGCCCGGCGAATATGATTGTTTCGCCCCCTCCCCGTCATCATTAATGGCTGAGCTTGTATAAATGGTGCTCGGGGCATGGTATGTTTCGACTCCTTATTGTATTTGACTTGAAAAAGTAACACAAACACATTAACGTTTTGTCAACATGACCAGTGGCACCTAGGGAATATGATTTTTTTTTACCCCAGTCGTCATTTTCTTTGCAAGCGTAAATGGCCCTTGGGACATGGTATTATTTTTATGCCCCCTAATCATATTTTGCTTTATAAAATGGCATAAATGTAGTAACAGTTTGACTCCATGGCGCCCCTAAAACTGGCGCCCGGGGCATCTATACCCTCACTCGCTATGCCACTGAGTCCCACGTTCATTTGCGCATGCCATATTTATACTCTGTTTCATGAATATCCATAAGAGATTTAGATGATCCAAGATTTTTATATACGAAACATTATTTAGTTCCAGGTATAGTTCACAATTCCAAAACGTATATGTTAAATTCGAATTGATACACAGATTAAGGCTCTTTTCTGAAGTTAAACGAAAGATATTGGTGACCAGCCTCGTAGTTGTGGACAGTAGAGGGGTGAAAAAGTGGACACCTTAGACGGCATTGAAAAACGCATAACCTTAATGCAAAATACTAGTTGCAAAATGAAGGAAGTAAAGTTTGTTTATATTAGGCTCGATCAGTTTGTGATAAAGTGTACAACACGGCTTATGACATGAGAAGCGTGCATATCTTCGGGAAGCAAGTCCTTTGAACACTTACTTTAGGTACTCCAAAGGTTTAAATCTTAATTCATTTTCGCATTGTAGAATTTTGCCTGCTGAATTGATAACAATTATGCAACATTTTACTGACTTAAAAATAAATATAAAATGCCGCTTTTCACGTTTATTTCATTACCTATATTTGTTATCAAAAAACAAAAAATATTTTGATCCGTAAGTTCTTAAGAAATATATAAATTCCTCAAAAAGAAGTTTATGCTAAATAAATTTGAAAATATTTGGATTTTCTTTACATAAGAGAAAAAACGAAATCATAAACAAAATAAATTATATATAAAGGTAGATCCAAAAATTGAGAAATTGTTTCAAAATAACTTATTCAAACGAAAGCTTTCATAATTTTACCAACTGCTTTTGATTTTATTTGTGCAAACGTTCTTTGGGAATTAAGGGTGTTTAATCGGATGAAAATGGTTAATGTGGTAAGTATAAGAAAATAAGCAAGTAGAAACAACATCAACCCAATTGAATAAAAAAACATTCTGTAACTTTCTTGTCTCATTTGAATTGATTTGATATGAGACAAAGAGTTTAGGAATTTTTAGCATCAAAGAAGTGTATCCCCTTATTTTGTATAAATTTCCGTTCCGAAATCTATTTCAAGCAACGGTTATCGTTACAATTCCTCAGTCCCACAATTCAAAAGTTGTACATTTTATTTCATTGTTTCTTCCACTCAGGCATGGCGAGGATGTCGTTTCAAATTTTTCATATAAACCTCGAATGAGAAGTTTATTTCTCTCTGTCTTAATTATTCACATAGAAAAGTTTCGCTTTTCTTGCGACTGTTTCGTGCTGCCATCTGTATTTGGTAACATCACTGCTTTTTACTTTTATGAGCATGAGTTCTCAGAACATTCGATCCTTTAAGAAGTCCTCAGTTCATTGCTGATTTTTTCAATCCACATGCTTAATCTGAGACAAAACTATAAAAATAAAATAATGAAAATTCCTTTTCATGGAACTTTCTTGGTGAAAATTTTCAAACTAAAGTTACTATTAAAAATAAAAAAAGAAGAAAGTTTTTAACTTCTGGACTTAATACCAATTTTCAAAATAAAAGCAATAATAATAGCAAATTATTAGTGATTAAATCTTCTTATCAAAGCTCTGTTGAGTATAAATCGCATCTTTAATTACATCTCTGGTACGTTTGCGAAAGCTCATAATTTACTTTATCTTTGATAAACTATATTTACATTTCAGCATTGAACTAAGTAATTTATAAATGTTATTCTAGAACAATTCTTTAAACTACACATTTTATGCGAAGCTCATTTCAAACAACAACACAGTTTCAAAAAATTTTCAGCAGTTAATCCCTCTTTAACTGATCATATAATTAGTGACGCTGAGAGATACTTTTATGCCTTTACTTAAGATTGTGACTTATATAAATGCTTATTATTCATTCATTATTAATAATTCAATTAAATTAAGATAATTATTATTATTTTGTCATTGGCTGATTTTTACTATTCATTTATTAGCTTTGCTCCATATCTCTGGATTCTCCCTCCCCGACCCCCCCACCACCCACTTTTCTATTAAAATGATTGGGAATTTGCATATAGAACATGCTGCCATCTATGGGCTCTTTTGAAAATATGCGAACATATATTGATGTAATTGGTAGGTAGTGCTGCCATCTATGGGCTCTTTTGAAAATATGCGAACATATATTGATGTAATTGGTAGGTAGTGCTGCCATCTATGGGCTCTTTTGAAAATATGCGAACATATATTGATGTAATTGGTAGGTAGTGCTGCCATCTATGGGCTCTTTTGAAAATATGCGAACATATATTGATGTAATTGGTAGGTAGTGCTGCCATCTATGGGCTCTTTTGAAAATATGCGAACATATATTGATGTAATTGGTAGGTAGTGCTGCCTTCTTTAGGAATCATACATAACTAATTTCATACAAAAAATGCGACTTAAGTTTTATTTTAATAAAGATAAAAGTATTATTATACAGTAACAACATCGAAAATGTTTTTAATTTAATACGATAATGTTTTTAATTTAACAAAGTACAATAAAGATACACGAAGAAGTGCTGTGAATACAGTACAGTTCTAAGAAAAATGTTTTTCAAGATGAGAGGTGAGTATGGGATTTGAAAAATGATATTTTCCTCTGGAAGGTAAATTATATTATTAATGATATTTCGATTGCTAAAATTAATTTTCAAGTAATTAGTTGCTAATTCCTTCTCAAATTTGCCATTTTTTATATTCAACTATTTTAGATAAAAGTATTCTTACAGTGGTTAATTACAATTATTACTTCATTGAGAACAATTTAATAGACATGCGACGGAATGAATATTAAATTATCTATCATAAATTCTTTATCAATACTTAAATTTCAGATTTTTGAATAAAAATCATAATTAATTTTGTATCAAATTTCCTCATAGGAATTCCTTGAAGCACTAACTTTTTATATATATATACTTCTAAAACTACATGGAAAGTCTGTGTAAACTGGAGCTTGGATTTCAAGTCAATTTATGTCGCTGTAATAGAAACTAACTTATGGGTATCCTTAATAATGAGTGCTGACTCGGTCATAAATGGGCTCGTTAAATGGGGCTGCGCTATGTTCCGACTCGTTTTGCAAGAGCATAGAGCTCCATTCTTTAATTGTTGAACAGCTTTCACAGAATGAAACTTATGGAACAGTCAGGATCTGGGTTTATATTTGGATAATCTTAATGTATTAGCTGTCAAATTAAAATCACACCTTTTCAGAGCAAACATTTCGTTCAATTACAAAAAAGTATGGAAGTCTTGGACTAACTATAGTCTTGTATTGTTTCTATATAGCTTATAAATTCTTCCTTTTAATTTAAAACTCAATGACTTTGTAGTATAGCATTACATTTCATATCAAAGAAATAAGCAATGTTAGAAATAGTAGGGGGAAATGGCTAATTGATGTATTACATGTATTTTTTACGATTTAATGTATTTTTTAATGTTTATACAGGGTATCCGCTAGAGTCCGTTACCCCGCCCACCCCATTAATTTCAGAACTACTATAGCAATAGTCATAAAGGCGGTGTCTAGGTATAATAAAACGGCTATGCTCTGTGCAATGAGACCACTTATAGCGCCAACTGGCGGCAAACTGCGGAATTCGCGTTCCTATCCCGAAAACGGTAGGATATAGGCGAAAAAAGACAATTACAAAATTGCACAGCATCATTGATTTTATACAAAATGAAGCTTTATGGGCATTAATACTAAGAATAGAACACGTAAAACGCAGGTTTGTTTGTTCACGATTTCCGAACTGTGAACTCACAATACGTGGACGAAAAGAGAAAATATTATCTTATGGACGAAAATGGCCCCAATATACTTTTTCCAATGGGAATACCTCAAACAGCAGATGTATGCGACCTTTCCGCAAACACTGAAGGGCCTTTGACAAAATATTGCTGATGCTTGTGCCAGCGTGCCAACTGATATGATAAAAAAAGTGTACAACGTTAAATGCAAACAGTTGTCCAAATCTGTATTGGCCCGCGAGAATGACTCAGGCAGAATGGGGGCGCAAAAATGACCATTTTACGACCTTCTGTGCAAATAAAAAAGAATTTGAGAATAAGTCTTCAGTGGCTCATTAAACATTACGGGAGTGACTAGTTTTTTGTCCAGTGGTTAAGTTGCCAGCTTGTCTGGTTCTGACATCCTTACAGAGAGAGACAGAGAGAAAGGGCCTGCGTCTTTTCTTGGAACTTTTGAGTTTCTTGCTGCCGCAGGAAAAAAGGGTCCCTCCAGCAAGGCGAAAGGGTCCTTCTTTGACCATGGGTATGGTTTTTGCCCAGAGATGGCAAAGCAACATGCTTTTTCTTCTTTTTTGCATCTCATTTTACAGTCGTAAAATAGATGGGCAAGGGAACTCGCCTGCCTTAAGAATCTTCTTCGAACCTCTAAGACGCTGATAAGAGGGGAGGGAGGCAAAAAATTCACGTAATTTGACTATTAAAAGCTCAAAGGAAAAGGGGAATCGCGCTTTTTCTTAGAGTTTTGTGTTTCAGTGTGGGGAGGTCTTATTTTATCTTCTTTAATATATTGTGGGAAGGATAAAGGGCTTTGTCCTTATTGGACGAGTGGTCCTTTGGTGTTTCTTTAGTGGCGAATAATACGAGGGAAATGTTGCATTTCTGTTTTTGTTTCATCAGAGAGTGGGCGCATAAAAAAATGCTTGGGTATTTTCATTCTTTTCTGAGGAGATAAATTAGTTTTAAAGAGGTGAGCTCTAATTATTTCTGCATTTTTAAATTGCTTTTGTTGTATAAATACTAGCCGCCTTCTACTGCCAGCTGATTCGCTAATTTTATTAATTATATATTATTTATGCCAACCAATTTTAAAAACATGAACTTATTTTTCGCATGCTAATTTGAACTAGATTTTAAGGCAATATGTTTTGCATCTAATTAAATTAATGACTTGGATTTTTACATTCAATTGTTAAAAAAAGTCTTAGGCAGAATGGCTCTTTAATATCTAATGAATTTTTATTTCGATCATTCATAATTCAGATTTCAATTACATTTATTACACTTTATTTATCTGATTATAACTTGAATGTTTTACCTAAATATTACAAATAAATAGATGATATGGTTTCCATTGAAGATTATCTGCCCTAAGTGAAAAAATGAATTTTAGATCATAGCTAAAAAGTAAATGTATCAAAATAATATAGTAAATCTATTTAAAAAGTAAATTTATTTCAAATAGCAAAGAATTAACAAAAAATTAGACTTAAAAAAACTGGAAAATGAAGAAAAATGGCGGCATTTCACTACAACAAAAGAAGTTTTTATATCACGTTTTTTAACATAAAAGAAACATTAAATAAAACATTAAGAGAAATATTAAATTAAAGGTTTGATGAATCAGTGAAATTGGTTTGACATTCAATCCAACATTGTTGTAAATTATACATAAAAATATTTTTAAAAAATTGTCAAATTTAAGAAAAAATTACACGACAACTAGACTATTATCATCTGAAAGATAATTATTTTGAAATATAAGACAGTGTAGAAATTATTTTTAAATGATAATATTTCCGGCTATTATCGCTGAATCCCCCCCAAAAAGATTCTTTCTTAAGTTTTAATTAATTAAAGTTTTAAAAAACTCACTGAAATGTACTTTGCCACCCTTCATAGTAGGTTTGTACCAAATTTGGAAACTCAAGGCTCAACGGTCTGTTTTGCAGAACGCCAACAGACAGTCACCTAAGTATACATGCGCTTTTATTAGTAGCAAAAATATGCATACAAAAGCATGATTACAAGCAAAATATAAAATTCACATTGTAGTATTTCGTGTTAGAGTTTATTGCATAAAAAATCTAATGCAACTATTCTGCACCAATTGATTTTACTTGTCTTGATAATTGTAACTGATTTAACCATAAAATTTTACTTTCCAATAATGTTCAGAAAGATAAATGTTATTTGACTTTTTTTAAAAATCGAAATTTTTGCTTCATAATGATGAAATTTTGCGCAAATGCTCTTCAAAACAAGAGTAGAATCACTATCAACTTTTCAAAGCTCAAAAGATAATTAAAATTTCAGTTAATAAAAAAGTAGGCAAGATTTTGCTGTCTTTTCGCCGTATTTTTCAAACACACACACATATCATCTAAAAAAATGACTTTTTACGTAATTTAAAAAATATCTTTTTATTGATACCAATTTAACAACTGTACAATTTTTTTCTTTAATTTAAAGAAATTTAAAAAATGTACGATTTGCAACAATAATTTTCAATTTTAAAATGAAAAAACTAATTTCGTTAATTAATCACATTATCGCTAATTTCCTTAATTTTATATGATCGCATATTTAATCACATGATCCCAGCATGGCAAAGTTCACGGATGAGAAACTGCCGGATAAGTAAGCAGGTTCTCGCTCCCTTGGTGGATACAGTAATGGTTGTGTGGCTCTTGGGGCCCATCTCCGATGACCGGTCGTACCCCGGTAAAATGGGGAGTCGTCGCATTTGCCGCTAGTAATGGGGACTATTATGCTGGGACAACCGTGCCCGATGAAGTCGTGGCGGCCAGTCATGACGAAAACTAACAATTACTCATTCATTAGATATTAATCCACTTTCTCCTTTTCCTTATTCCGTAAATAGGGTTCGAACTCGTAAGATTTTCATTTTTCAAACGAACCTGATGAAATGAAATTCTAGAATATTCTTATATTTTGTGTTTTCCACCATTACCAAAATCACTTTTGAGTACCCCTAACTTGTCCCCCGCGTACCACAAGTTGGAAACCTCTGATCTAGAAAAAGTCATTTGATATTTGTAAAATTTGAATTTAGCTCATATATACTCAACTCTTAATTTCAGCTCTAATTTCTTTTATTTCTAATTAGTAATTTATGTACCATACACTATGCATAGTGCAAAGCAAATAAATTCTCTTCTTTATTATGCATCACACAAAAGTCAACGTTCAACAGCTGCAATAAGATATAGATTTTGTTTTATTTTCTGTCTTTTAGAAAATATGTGCAATTTATAATTTATTTGATGATACATTTATTTTGTTGTGTACAGTATTTTTCATGAATATAATTCATTAAAGTATTTTTTAAGAATACGTAATTTTTATTAAACCTATTTAATAAATCATAAAATATGCTAAATTTGTGTATGAATATATTTGCAGGAATGTAGTTTTTCCGGGTATGGGTTTTACAGAAGGGATGAAAAATTAATGATAATGTGTCACGTAAGGGGAGGGCGCAGCTTTGACAGTTCCGCCAAGGGCGCAGGATCACCTCGGCACGGCCCTGATTGTAGCTGACAGAGAACAGTTTGAACACCGGAAATAATGGTATCTTGTGATAACTGTTTTTTCTTCTTTCTAACACGTTTCATCAAGCAACAGTGTTGGAAATCGCAAACAAATAAATGAAGTTTTAACTGTTCTGTTCTTAGCATTAATGTCCACATGGTGCCGTTTTGTACTAAATCGATGAACAATTCAACAATACAACTTCCCCTGTGTCGTTCCGTTTTCGAGATAGGAACACTAATTCCGCAGTTTGCCGCCGGGTAGCGCTGTAAGTGGTGTCGTGGTTTAACGCGTAGCCCCTTTACTATACCTAGATACCACTTTTATGACTATAGCTTTAGTCGCTCGGAAATTAAGGGGCTGAGAGTGTAAGGAACTTTAGTGGGCTCCCTGTATATAGTCAACCCAGATTTCTGAAACATTGCTGTAATACTTTTTACATAATATTATGAGACACGAACTCCCTTCTTTTACTTAATCCAAGCAAATTGAATACCTTCGCGAAATTTGTATTGAAAACTACTTGATAAATTACGCAAAGGATTAAGTATCAAAAATTTGAGAAAGCCTAAAGCTCTTGCAAAAAGATTTATCGCATATATTTCTTCCATACTATATCAGATTTTAATAGGATCATCTATTTTAACATTACCTTAGGCGGGAAGTTACAGTAATTAATTGCATGATATTGGATCATTACTCTTTTAAAAGTTTTTTTTAGTTTTATTCTTATTTGATTATATTCCCACACTGATAGTTCGATGAACAAATGATAATAATAATGACCAAAATGAAAATAGAAAAATGAAACTGGATCGATAAGTTGGAGATACAGAGGTTGAGGCTGCACAATGGATAGGCCTCGAAAGCATCAAAACTCTCTCACTGCGAAATATCTGAGTGAGTCGTCGGAAACGTAAGCCGACGTTTTCTGCCGTTGAATTTGTCGGTGACTCGGATGCTCAAGCCGCAGCCGAGGTTTTGGGGCACGACCAGCTGTGCGATACTTTTTATGTTCTTCCCACCTTAGGCTCGCCTTCGAACTCTCGATTTTTCTTACTTTTTCTCGTTCGTTATTATTTGGTTATTATTTCGCTTTCATGTTGCCCTGACAGAAACTCACCTGTTTTAAAACACATTCGTTTTCTTTTATTATAAGTCTCTCATCGAGAATTTTCTAAAATACTATTCAGGTAATTTTGGGCTATTTAAAGATAAAGTTGTTTTTTAAAAAAATTTAATTTTACTCTTGAGAAATATTTTCTGCAGTACTGCTCTTTTCTCAGCTGGCGAGTTGCCACTGCCGATAATATTTAGTATTTCATGCCTGATGGTGATACTATGCAATATGCAAGCTACGATGTGATATTTTGTGGTTTGAGAAGCATATAATTTTAATGCATCGATATTGTCAAAGTTTTCGACGCGATTTGAAAAGAATATATTTAGACTACAATACAAATGTATTTAAACAAAAGCGATTGGAGTGACGGAAACCAAATTGAATAAGTATTGAATGAAAACTTTAGAAGACTACTTATGATTAGAGAAAAACATGTATTGTAAATATACATTTCAATTGATGTATTATTATTATGCTTACTCCTATTACATGTGTGCTTTGCTCTGTAAATTAAAACTGTTTTTCATTCCAATAATTTCTGTGATTCTTGTTTTTTTTCCCCCTTCTTTTTCTTCGCGACAAAGTATACTCTTGCTTACTGTAACTGCAGAAGAATAGTATAGCACCGCTGCGACGATCACCACTTAGTTTTAGGATAACTGAGAGCTTCTGCTACTCTTTTTAAAGAGGAAAGAAATAAAACATAATACAACTGGGAATTTTTAACATCGAAAATTGTAAAACAAAATAGAAAATTTCATTAGAGTCATCTCACAGGGCATCACACTCACATCACATAGTAAATGAGTGTGCCTTCTAACTTCTGACGAAAAGCCTGTCAAAACGTAATTACAGTTTCTCAAGAAAGTAAAAATAACTATCTGTTTCTTTACGGTTCTGTAAACTAAAATGAATCAAAACCAAGGTTATTTGTTTAATAAAGTAGAAATAATTTTGAAAATAGTATGAAACTTCTAAATGTCAGACTATCAAGCCTGTACCTTGTCAAATTTTTATACCTAGCCATACTACCATCCAGTTTTGAAGTAAAACTAGGGCTATTTTGAGACGGATCTCGTAATTTTGAACTAAGTAAGAAGATAAGGACGACACCTGAGCCAGCATCTTCCGCCTCAAACTTCATTCATTCACTACCGACTCCGAACCAGCCTGCTCAAATTGGTTTAAGGCCTTACATGGCCCGGAGGGGAAGTTTTGACGTGAGTGAAAACGTCTTTCCGCTCGTTACAGTGATAGTCGGTCGAACTTTCTTGTGTAACAAAATACCGTCAGATCTGAATCGCTAATAACTACGAGACTAATAATGCGAAAAGAATATTTGACCACTCAACGGATAGATCATATCTGTAAGAGTTTATCGCATAGTATTTGTTTTGCCTGTGGCGTCATCGTACCAGTGTAGGTGCATGCGCGTGATTGTTATGAATTAGCTTTATGTAAGGTGATAAATAAGTGTAGCGTGGAAACGCGTTTATATTGGATGTTAATTCTGGTGTCATTTTAAAGAGCTTGAGGAGTATTACTAGGTCCCAAAGCGAGACAATAAAAATATTTATCAGTATATAAGTAAAAATCGGTATTAAATTGAACATTTCAAACTCCACATGCTTTTTGATTATAACATACGAAGTTTTCTTTAGAATTGTACGAAACTCACAGAATACTTGACAATACGTAAAAGAAACATTGTATTAAAATTTGAATTCAAAAATTTGAATATTACGGGAAATATGAGCATTTGTAGTAAATAATGTTTTACTGCGCATACGCGAAATGTAGTTCTATATACTGTCAACAGATGGCGCCATGAAAAGCTACTCTAAATAAAACATAAGAAAGGCGAGTTCGCGTCCGTGCCGTAGATGTTTCTTGAAAACATCGGGATAAATTTTTTAAAAAAAAGTATTTCTTATTAATATGTAATTTAATTATCAATCTCTTTAATACAATATTTACACAGAGTAGTATAATGGTTACAGAATAGATAAATCACAAGCTACCACATACCCTTGCTACATGCGATAGACTTGTGATTTATCTATTCTGTAACCATTATACTACTCTGTGTAAATATTGTATTAAAGAGATTGATAATTAAATTACATATTAATACGAAACACTTGTTTTATGATTTTATCCCGACGTTTTCACGAAAAATTTACGGCGCGGACCCGAACTGCGCCTTTCTTATGTTTTTTTTTATTATTTTTTTAAAATTTTTTTTTTTAAGTTTACATTCTACACCGAAACACTGATGGACAAAGTTACATCGAAATAAATGAATCGCTTCAAACTTCAGGCCACAACAGCGAAAGACCTTTGACCCTCGTTGGAAAATCTAAAGCCGGTCATTCAGGACCGCCTCACGCCTTTCCATTTTTAGCCCATTCATTTAGGCAGGTTAATCACGACCGCTCCACACCCTGCAAATTCATCCATTAACTGTCATTCCGATCCCCGACCCCTGCCTTTTCCTATTTCCTCGGTGAACCACGCAACCCAGGTCCCCGTCCACTCACACATACACACCTCTGCCGCATTTATGGCCCGGCAGCCCGAATGGAGTGATGGATATTGGGACAAGTTGGATATCTAACCGTACAGTAGTGGCATTTGACTTTTGCCTGAGCAATTAATAGGTAGAGTTGAATCACTGCGTGTCGTGGCTTGAAATCTAGACTTTCCCTGCCCTCCCCTCGCCTTGTGAATTAGGACTGTGGGGACTAGTCAGTGGACTGTAATCTTTCTTCCGGTTGCCCGGTCACGAAACGTATTAGAACAAAAATCTGACTTCTAGCCACCTACTATAATTTTGATTCATATAATGAGAATGTGCGAGTTTTATATTCAGAGAAAATTAATATAAAATGTAATTCAACTCATGCTGACCCACATTTGACCTGAAAAAAAAAAATACTCTTGAAAATAAGAATATTTTCCTTATCCCAGGCCGGTGGACCCCGCTGGACCCGGACCCCGGGTATTTGGCCCCTCCTTTTCCCCTCTCTCGGCGTGCTTATAACTCTGAAAAGAGAGTATGTTCCGGGCACCACTTACCCTTGCTAGACAACTGTGTGTATTTATAAATATTTTTATCATCCTATACAGTGAGCAAAACTGAAGGAGAAATTTTCACAAGAATTTCAGATTCAATTGCTTTTTGTTTCCCGGTGACCAGCTAGATGAAATTTTCAAAAAAAGTTGTTATTGGCAGCCTTTGATTAATTTTCTCCTTTTCCTTTCTATAAAAGGATAATAATTTCTGTTTTCTTGAAGAAGTTAATGTAAATTGTAACGTCATTATAGCGCTAAAAGTGAAAAAATTAAACAATGAGTTAATGTATTTTTGTTGTTTTAAAATGTCATCTCTTTAAGATGAAAAATCAGGTCTATCAATATATCGTCGGTATACAATATATGCTGCACATACACTGGTGTCTAAAAAATAATGCACAATTTTGAAGATGCTACAAAATTGGAGTTAATATGGATACTATGATTCGCAATCAGTTGCTGAGAATCGTGGGATATACTATCGTCGGAACTCACATTTTACAATTAAAATTCGGACACGAGGGCATTTAGTGCGGCAACCAGAAAGGAATGAAGGCAAAAATGGAGTTTGACCCATCTGTTTCACAGAAAGTTGATAACGAGATGTAAGTTTCATCAATGGTTATGTTTGATGTGCACGATATTTATATGCATTTTCGTAAATACAGCACAAATATTTGGAAAAATATAAAGTTTTTCTTAAAAAATCCCAAATTTTTCCGCATGTATTTTGCTCATGACATGCAGGGTTTTCCGCCAAATTGCACGAAACTTAAAGAATACTTGACAATATGTAAACGAAGAATTGCATTAAAATTTGAATTTAAAAATTTGAATATTACAGGAAATATGAGCACTTGTAGTAAATAATTTTTTACTGCGCATGTGCGAAACTTAGCGTAGTTTTCTTCGTAGCATTACTTCAGAGCCAGATATATAGGGCAACTTATATAAAAATTCCAGTTCAATACCATTATTATTCTAAAAGATATCAGCATTGCAACTTGGTGGATTTCGGAACACTCTAAGACAAGCTAAATGATGAGGGTTCTTGCACAAACTGATATTTTTTAAACTTAATGGTATTCGAGAAAATGCAATTTAAATTATGTATTTAACTTATAAGTATACATGAGTATTTAGGATATTCAACTTTCATAAAATTCAATATTATTGTTCGAAGATTCATGTTTAAAAAAAATATCAGTTTGTGTAAGAACCCTCGTCATTTAGCTTCTCTTAGAGTGTACCGAAATTCACGAAAGTGCAATCTTGATATCTTTCCGAATATTAATAGTATTGAACTGGAATTTTTATATAAGTTGCCCTATATATCTGGCTCTGAAGTAATGTTACGAAGAGAAACTACGCTAAGTTTCGCACATGCGCAGTAAAAAATTATTTAGTACAAATGTTCATATTTCCTGTAATATTCAAATTTTTTAATTCAAATTTTAATACAATGCTTTTTTTTACATATTGTCAAGTATCCTATAAGTTTCGTATAATATGGTGGCAAACTCTGCATGTTATAAGCAAAAAACATGTGGAAAAATTTGGGATTTTTAAAAAAAGAGCTTCATATCTTCACAAATATTTGTTCTGTGTTTACAAAAATGCATGTAAATTTTATGCACACCAAACATATAACCACTAATGAAAGTTACATCTCGTTGTTAGCTTTCTGTGAAACAGGATGGGTCAAACTCCATTTTCGCCTTCATCCCTTTCTGGTGGCCCCACTAATTGCCCTCGTGACCGAATCTTCATTGTAAAATGTGAGTTCCGACGATAGTATGTCCTACGATTCTCAGCAACTGATTGCGAACACCAGTGTATATAGACATTTGACAATTTTTTCTGTGACAAAGATGACATTTTAAAACAACATGGATGCAATAACTCATTTTTCTTTTTCTTTTGACTTGGTAGCTATTAGCAATATACCGATGATATCTTGTGCTTTCATGAATGTATCTTTTTTAATGACGTCTATTCAAAACACACGTTGACTGAAGTGTCACGAAGTTTTTGGTGATTTATTGATTTACAGAAGCAACCTATTTACACAGCACAAGAATATTAATATTACGTGGCGCCATCTACTGAATATTCTGATCTAAAATGTTATTCTAAAGAAATTTAGGATTTGAGGTGAAATATTTTTTTTAATATGAAATTAGCAACAAAATTCTTGAATTCCGACGATATAGTAATATAAAATTTAATATTCATAAGTATTAAAATGCCGTCACGATTATAAATCAAAAACTTTGATTGATATTATAATTTTTTTAAATATTTAAACCTCTCTGTTAAGTGAGGAGTCAATCGCAGAAATCTATTCCAAAGAAAAATCGAACAAATATATGGCATTTAAATGAATTTAAAGAAACAAACGTGTATCATTTATAACTATTACTTGATATTTTATATCGAAATCATGACAAGAATGAACTAAATTAACTACTAAACTTGGCAGAGACGGCCCTTCTAAAAGAGGGGGCCTGGTGCAAAGTTGACTTGTGGGGCCTTGAATGAAATTTCGTGCAACAAAATAATTTATTACTTCTTGCTATTTATTACATTGTACAATTTTGTATAGTAAGAACTAAGAAAAACGTGAAAATGATATATAATTATTTTCGTAATGTTTGCAATTGGATCACACAAAAATCGGTAATAAATCAAATAAAAATAATTACTTCATAAATACAATTTCTTACCAGAATAACTTTACAATATGGGATCTTTGTTTCATTTTCTTACATGTTTTATGGCAAATTCGTTAATAATATTATCATTATTTATTTTCTAGGTTAATATAGATTCGATAGGTTAAATGCCCAGGCAAATCAATAGTTTTTTACTAAAGCTAGATCTCAAGTCATTTCTTTTATTATTTTTAATCTTAATTAAGATCCTTCTGTAGGTACGACGGTAATTGGTAAAGTCAATGTAATTTTAGAACAGAAGGAAAATTTAGATACATTCAAATAAATTATTTTTAAATATATGTTGTGTCTTCGAAGGCAAAACTTGACGGCAAATTTTGATTTCGTTAAGTCAATCAATGCAATTCATTTTATTTTTGCAAAATCTGTGCGGCGTGGGGTCTTCAGAAACATGGGGCCAAGTGCGCTCGTATCGCTCATAATCCCCTCGGGCCGGACCTGATACTTGGAAACCTTAGTTCTTTAGACTTCACCAATAGCAAATTTTCTGTCTTTCCCATCCCATTGTTTAAAGTAATACGGGCGTGCAGTCCAAATAACTCCTCATCTGCATAGCAATTAAAAAGCATGAATTCAAACCCATGATTTTCTCATTCCAAGCACTCCTATCTGCTCCTTTTATCCTTTTAAAATTATTTTTGACTTCCTGAGGGAGAACACTTTTAGTAATGCAGCACATTTTGACAATAATTATCTGAAACTTCATAACAGTTAGTTCAAACTCATTTCTTAGACCAAGCTCTCAGTGTGCAGGTGAAATTTTTTTGGGCACCTCATCTCTGGCATGGTTGTTTATATTCGGATGTTGCGTACATTCTAGAAATTTGATGGGCTGCTGTGACCTGGTGATGTGCTTCAGGGTCAGTGGGTTCCAGTTTCGAGACCAGATTCCCACGAGGTTCCACCGTATATGTGGACCTGGTGCATGTTAGCGCGCCCATCGAGGGTTAAACGTCCTCCCGCTTTTATGGCGTAAGTTTGGAGCGGGAAGTGTCGGCTCAGGTGTCATCCTCATCTTCTTACGGCAGTTCAAAATTACGAGCGTTGCTTCAAAGCGGGATAGTAGTATGGCTAAACATGGAAATTTGACAAACTTCAAAACTTTTCAAACTATTCACAAGGTTATTTCGATGTTATTAAAAAAAGTTATTTGGATTCGATTCGTTTTAGTTTACAGAACCATAAAGAAACTAAGATTTTAAATTTTTATTTCCTTGAGAAACTAAAAATAACAATGTTTAACTGGGTTCTCCGTTTGAAACGATTTCAGTGAGAATATTTATAACATGCAAAGCTCTATTTATATACATACGAAACTCAAATCATACCTAACTTGTGATATTGTCGATGATTTCGGTAGCTTGAGTTGCTAGTTTCACAGCCAAGAATAAAGCGGAGGACCTTTGACATTCATAGTAAAAAATATTTCGGTTTGGATATTAATCAAAATTCCTAAAATAATAATTAATAATTATTAATAATATTATTAAATGTTAATAGAAATCTCCAGTCAACTGAAAAAGCACACACTTGCAGATCTGCTGCACTATTCTTTTCTGCAGAGATTTGTTACACACACTCTATCGTCTGATCCAATCGTTTGCCCAACTTTCTTCTCTCATACACTTTTCTCTAGTCTTCCCTGTCACTCTTCTCTCCTACACTGTTCTCTCGTCTTCTCTATCACTCTTCTCTCATACAGTGATCTCTCGTCTCCACTGTCACTCTCGTTTGCTAGCTCACTTCTTTCCTAAACTGCACTCTCGTCTTCTCTCCCACTCTTCTCTCCTACACTGGTCTCAGATCTTCTCTATTACTCTTACTTTGTTTCCATGGTCCACCACTGTTCCATGCAGGTAGTTGTCTGTAAAAATTCGACTATGACATTTGGCTATCTACTGATAACGGGTTTTCAGCCGGGCCGAAATTTGGTGTAAGTCTAGGATGTCTAGCTGGGGGTCACACTTTAAGACTGATTGTCATGGGACAATCTAAATAAATAATGTGAAGAAAAGAAGGTAACACTCATGAAATGTAATTTTTGCACCCTTTCTTCGCACAGACATGAAATAGAGAAAAATTCACTTTGCAAAACACTGTTTAGAACTAAATAAAAAAGTGGAAATTTTAGAAACAGTTGAATTTTTTTCTGATAATATATCCATAGAAAAATTTTACACAATGCAAAAGATAATTAAAAATTTAAAAAATTCTTCTAATTGATTAAAGCCGATTGCACTATTTTTTCGGCTATCTAAATATGGCATCTGATTTTGGAATTTGGAAAAATAAAATGCAAATGAACTTGAAATGAAAGTGAATCATGTCTTAATATTTTTAATTACGCATACACAAATTCTTTCGAATCAATCTGACAGTCCTCAGCAAAATTTAGTGTTTTTATAAAGCAAAAAATTCTTGTAGAGTTTTTTTTTTTTATGAAAGTTGTTTTGATATTTTACGAAGTATGTTTTGAATATTTCATGAAATTTCCAATATAATCTATAAAGCATTACAAATTTTTGGTTTGTTAACGGTGAGTCGGTTTTGATTCGAAAATCTTACGTTTTGAACCGTAACTCTTTAATTTTCTGAGATTGAATGCCCACATTTATGAATCTGTAAAAAAGTTAATATTTGCGTATCTCTGATACCAACTATATAAGACTTGAAAGTCGACATCAGTAATGCATCCATATTAGTAGTACCCTCCATATTTAACCCTCCTATAACATGTTTCATTCGCTCTGTGTTCTATCTCAACTGCTCTAAGCGAACACTTTTAGCTCAGTCAAAAAGTGTGACGGAAAAATTCGGACTAATATCCAATTTTGTTAAGTCTTGTTATTTCTGAAACGTGTTGTCAGCAAATCATGCTATAGGAATGATGTCACACTATTTGTGCCATGCCATATGAAAATCGTGTTGCCTGAATGACAGAATGTTGTGAGAGAGTTGAATGTACATTACATTGGCCATATTGGTCATTTCTTTATATTGCAGTTACAGTCAGATTCTTATAAACTGTTTCCATTTGCCCGCCAACTACAGTGTCAGAGTAATCAAGTAGACAGTCGAGGGTCGCATAGTTGTGAGGTCTGCTTTGGTGCCGAAGGGTTCTTGGTCCGATGTCCGGTCATCCCACTGTGTATGTCGGCTTTGTGCACGTTACTGACGGACTGTGTCAAATGTCCTCCCGCTGTTGTGATGCGAATGTTTGAATAAGTAAGTGTCAGCTCAGGCGTCATTCTTGTCATCTGACCACAGTTCAAAATTACGAGCACTATCCCAAAATAGCCTTGTGTTGTTTCAAAACAGGGCTTCTATGTTGGGTAAAGATATGCTTTTTAACTTTTTCAATAATTTTCAGAAGAAAATATATCTTAACGAGAGACAAAACATAAAAAAAGATGTATACTTTTAAAAGTTTCTTGTACTTAAAATCTAATGTGAAATATCACTGACTAAACATCTTCCATAATATAAATTAATCGCGTATCTAATAAAGTAGTTACACTGGAATTTTTAAGAAAATCTGTTTTAAACGTCAGTTGATGCTCTGTATTTATATCAATTCAATATGAAGATATATATTAACAGTAAATTTCTCTGAAGTGTTAATGCTTTTTGGACTCTGAATATTTGGTGTTTACATTCAGAAAAACCATCGAAGTATTTGGGGAAAGATTTTTAAAGTCTTAGAGTAAAGCAAAGTTAATGTGAAAGCAAACATTATAATGTTGTCATTATCAACAGCAATACTGCCATTAAATTTCGAGCTTCTTAAAGGACACTATTAATCATATTTTAATAATAATCCTGAAATTAAGAACTGCTGGAGTTCAGATTCAATACTTTCTTAAAGAAGTTTTATGATGTATATAATACAACTGAATTCCCTCTCAACAATTTTGTCAATGTGATTTTGAATACTAAGGAATAACTGGATAATTTGAGATGACAAATAAAGCATAAGTCATAAAATCCGTTTAAATACGAATCTAATTAATTAACAGCGTATTCTTTTATTGATAATATTAAAAATATATATTATACATCTACACACATGATGTGAAAAATTCTTTTAACCCCTTCTAAGGTCATGCGAAATATACTTACTACCAAATTAATCTATTTTTAAATATTCATGGCAAGTTATTTTATCATTTCTGATAAGAGCTGCTGTCTTTTGATAACTTCAGAAACCACAAAAACTATTAATTAACATTTTGACCACATAATGCGGTTTTAACAACTAAATTAATTATCAATTTACTATTATTATTATTTTGTAATAGCAATGCGCCTACACCTTTCACTGAAAAGAAAGTTAGCGTAAGTTTTCGCTGAAGCCAAAACCTAGATGCTTCAATTTCTTTTCTCACACCATAATGAAGTGTGTTAATTTGTTAATTACATATTAATTGATCAAATTAATATTATCTAATAAATTAAATAAATTCCTTTTCTTAAATCACTTTCAATTCCAAAAATATTTTAACATGTCATTACTAGAAAAAAAATGGCTTTTGAGAGATTAAAATATTGCAATGTTTGTTAACTTAAATGTCACTATGCAGTTAAAATAAGTGAACCCATAATTGCTTGTTTAACATTTTGTTTAATTAAATATTTTCTATTAGTTTAGATGTTCAAGATTATGGAAAAAATGATAAAATTAATTGCTTTATTTTAAAGTTTAATTATTTATTAATTATTCAACATTATTAATAGGGAAAACAATAAAAAAATGTTAGTTTTATTTTAAAGTACTTATTTTGAAAAAGAAAATGGATGGACAAAAAGAGGACGTTTGATGGGACAAAAAAAGTAAAATTATTTTGTAGATTTTTGGCAATAATATGTATTTAAGAATTAAATTCCATGCTTTCCTAATTTTAAATCGTGCAATAACTTCAATGTTACGGAACCATCACTTGAAGTAATGAGCACTTTGACTTGACAATTTCACTCTGAAAACTTTCTCATCACAATAATGTAAATACGTCTGAAAACCGACATCTTTAACAAGTATCCGTTAAAGTTGTCCTATTATCTTTAGCTGATTATAAACTGTTTTCCGTTTAACAATAAACATACCGTAACCTGGTTTATACATTGGACACTGGAAAACCGTTATTTTACTGGTCGCGGTAATGTTGATAATAGTTCAGTTTAGTAAGCATCCACTGCCTTCAAAACATTTTAAAGATCTTATTTCAAGGCAATTGGTTGCTTTGCATTCATTCTTTCAAAAAATTTCTCAACACTCCTAGATATCCTACCCCAAGATAGATCCCTCTGGGGGGTGGGGGCACCGCGAGTTCACTGATGAGAAGCCGCCGGATAAATAAGCGGTTTCTCGCTTCCACGGAGGGTATAGCAAGGTGTGGGGTAGTCAATTCCACTCCGATGACGGGAAGTACCTACTATGGGAGGAATTGGGCCGTGGCTGGTGATGGCCGTTAGGACTCCAACTTTAGTGCCCGAGTTGCTGTCGTGGCGTCCCTGTCATTCAGATTATACCACACGGCTTCGCGCCAGGTCGGGGTGGCTTGTATGTACTTCCCGAAGATAGAAATCCCTATACAGATAGACTCTATCTCTGCAATGGTAAATCTTAACTCATGATATTTGCTCAATTTTATGAACCGATTTCGAGACTATTCTCAAAATAATTCTAGATTTTAATATGAATGCACATTATTGAGATAATGGGGCAAAATTTTTTCGCGAAATTGTGGTTGTAAGTACCTCATTATTATTTGTTAACCTGCTGTCAATTTTTATATTCGTTATTATCGCTGTTTTGTTTCATTGCAATTTGTTTTGCATTCTCATATTTTTTTTTACTTCGGTGTATTCTTTTATTTTTTTAATATCTATGTATACCGTTGTATTATAGGACAGATTATTAAAATGAAATCAAAGTGTTTAACGTACAAATAAACTTCAGTTCGCAAACATTTACAACGCTGTTAAGACTGTTAATGCTTTCTTTGTGTTGCATAAGCTTAAAAAACAAAAAAAGTATGTCTGGTGTAAAGGGAACAATCTCTCTCTTTTCCTCTATTTTTATCCACGAATACTTGTTCGTTTGAGCAAATCATTTACCCATCCCCATCATGATAAATATCAAGATCGTTTTCAAAAAAGAGGGAGAAAAAAAACGATTTTTTTTTCAAATAGAAAATGTTGATATTTTTCCCCACTAAAAATAATTTTTTTACCCAACAGACAAAAAATGTAACGATTGTTGCATTCGAGATCCCTTTATCTCTCTCAAAACTAGGTTTTGTTTTCGTAGGAAAGTACCTCTGCTTACAGAAAGCGCACTTGAGAAAACTAACGTCCTGTGGGAACAACGAGGATCGAGAAAAATTACAAACTTCTCTTAAATAAAAATAAATTCAGGCTTAATTTTTTTTTCTTCGCAATGATTCTGTGACCTTTCTTCTGGTCGGATCAAAGGCTGAAGTTTGCCCCAGAGCTTTATTTTTGAAGAGATAAAACAAATTTTGCGTTAAAAAAATTGTTTCAAAATTTTTTTTCGCGAAACCGTCATTTGTTTTGCTAAGTTTCTGCGAGTTAATCTAATCAGAGTCGTGCCTGGAACTTTAGCTGCCCAAAGGCTAACCTCAATAAAGCTTCCTTTTTCGCGCGAAATAATACTTTGGTATTTTATATAAACATCTTTCAGACTATTTGCTGCTACGTAATTATGGTGGAATGTTTAAGAGTAAATATTAATTACAATTATTATTTTTACATAATACAGAAATGGAAAAATTGAAATATACAGGAACATCCGAGTATTACTGGACAATTTTCAATGTTGTGTAAAAAATGCCAAGGAGAGAAATAATATGTGTGTACAGTAGAACAACCTCAATCATCCGAGCTGTCTGGACTATAATCACCTCAGATAATCGAAAACTCCTTTAATAGAGATTAAATTTTAAATCATGATTTCTTTTCTGTCGACAAGGTTTTCCAGAATTGTTTATTTGAAATTATAAAAATAAGTTCGCAAGTATTACCAGGTATAAACATTTTAACAAACTATTTTATTAATTTCAATAGGGATGCCATAATTGCCAAGCATTGATATGGGACGTTTAAGTGCTAAATAAATAAAACGTGAAAAAGTGGATAGGTATGATTTATTTTACTCTGATAAAAAAAATCAATAAAGTTTAAGCATCTAATAAAATGAACACGTTACATCATAAAAAAATGCCAGGCTAATCCTTTTTAGCTCTGTTATTTTACTTTCTTTATTATTTCATTTTCTTCTTTCAAATAACTATAAAATTGGGCGCAACTCATTTTAGAATTATAATGACAAATCAAAATTGCTTCAGTTATCTCCACTGGCAACCTGAATTCAAGCAGAAACGGGACAAATAGTAATACAGGACTGAGTTGGGAAACACGGAGACAGTCCCGTAAATACGGTGACAATTCCATATATACGGGATATATGGCAACCGTAGCTATCAATCTTCTTACATGCAATTTTGAAACAGTATTTAGTTTTGATAATAGGATTCGCGAATGTTACTGATTTCCGCTGTTTTCTTTGCATTTTCCCAGAGCTTCGTTAAAGATGTTCTCGAAAGAATATTTTCCCCGCTCAACAACTTTCCGATGCATTTACAGTGCCATTTTTTCCTAAAAATATACCTATTGAATTTCTTGACGTCCCTATTGAAGCGTTAAAGAATAGTATTGTGTTTTTATTTTCTTTCTGCAAATAGAATCTTGAATTATCACCTCCCAATGGCGACCTTTCATAAGCCCTCGCATCATGAAAATCGACTTCAATGTCAACTTTTACGTTCATTTCTAAAAAATTCGTTGACCTCGTTAAAAAATAAAAAACACAGTTCGATTTTCTAGTACTGGTTCGCTTAATAGAGACCTCGATTAATAGAGGCCCAGATAATGGAAGCTCTACTGTAATATGACACGTAGTAAATAATTATTGCATACTGTTTCGTTTTTAGGTATTTTTGTAATGTATCCAATTATTTTCGGAAACCCTGTATATGAAATATAATATTTAGCTTTATAACTTAAAAAAGACCAGTTCTTTACTAATTTCTTAATTTTGCGCCCCCTGGCAGTTGTGCCCTACTTGTCCCACCCTAATTACGTCACTGATCGTCGCTTAACATGCAATACCAACTATCTCAATTTTTCAACTAACTCAAATTTTCGCAACCAAGAACAAAAATTTCTAATTTTTTTTCAAATCCGGTTGTTACATGCGGTCTCCTGTTTATATCGGATGTTAAAAAAATTCAGAAATATTTGTTTTTAGTTGTGAAATATTGAGTATTTCCTTCCTCTTTGAAATTTCAAAAATTTGAAATAGTTGGATTGCATGTTAAGCGACGATCAGTGGCGTAACTAGGGTGGGTCAGGTAGGGCACAATTGCCAGGGGACGCAAAATTAAGGAATCAGTAAAGAAAATGGCCTTTTTTAAGCTCTTATTCTTAAAAATTGAAACGTTTTCACCAAAGTGTGGGGAAAACCTAAAGGCTACAGTTTTATTTTACAACCGGAAACTACTCGAACTGCGATAAAATAACATTTTATTATCTTACTGAGATTTGATGACCAAACGTGCCTCTTCTAGGAAAGCGGATTCTCATTTCAAAGGAAGGTCCTTTTCACAATTTTGTCTCTCGGGGGAGGGGGGATAAGGGAAGAGAGGAAAAGATTAACTATTTTTCCACGTTATACCGGATTCATACTGTTGGATATCGCCTTCTTTCCATTTTCAATCATCAGAGAGTTAAGTGCGATTCTTATTTTCAATCATCAGAGAGTGAAGAAGGTGAAAATATCTCAGTTTTTTGGCGTCGCGCAAAAGCACCCTAGCACCTTTGAAAAACATAAGTTAACTCTATTATTTTGATATCTTTACATTGTTTTCAGAACTGGAAATTTGTATAATTTGTATGCTGAAAATAAGATAGTACTTTATTCTAGATTTTATTTCGCAAAAGCCAGGCACAGTTGTTCTGCCGAACAAGTAAAAAATAGGCATAAAGAAGGTTATTATCATTATATAATGATAATAAGTAATTGTAAGAAATGATATGTCCAATCATGACGTTCTTTTGAATATGATGTCGATAATGTATATATTTTCTTTTATTGCAATAATAAAAATACAAAACGAATATTTTGTAAAATCTTTCCGAATTTTGCGCTAAAATTACTTCAATTTTAATGTTTTATTTTTCTTAAAATATCGAGTTCAATCTATCGACTCGATAAAGTGTCTTTGCCTATGAAACACCTTCCGCATTTAGAAGTCTGATTTGATCATTTGTGATCCAAAAATCTGACTACCCTTTTTAGAAGGCGAATAATCCTTTCTGGATAGCTATTAGGATTTTCGAATGGTCCTGTTTGACGCTAGGCCAACTAATGTTTGTTTTTTCATTCTTTTTTCTCTTCAATCTCACCCAAGGTTCGCCTTCGCATTCTTGATTTGTGTTCTTCGATTTTTTTTCATTGGCTGTTTTTGGGTTTCAGATTCACTTTCAGGTTGCCTCAACGGGAACTTGGCTGGTACGAAGTATTCGTTTTTTGTAGTTCGAAGTCACTCAAAGAAAAAAGATACGACGGTAATTTTCTAAAATACAATTCAGATAATTACAATTTATCCTAACTGGAATTGAATTTGGAATAAAAATCAGTATACAGGGTGTCTCAAAAAAGTGGAATAAGCATTTATTTCCTGAAATATTACACCTAGACATATACTTCCAATTACAAAAGTTTCATCAAATAAGGTAGGAATTTGTTTGAAAGCACTTTGACTTCTGTGGAAGTTGAATATAAGAAGTTTAAAAAATTTAATTTTTATACTTTCCCCGTAAGGCAGAAGTGTCAATGACTGAAATGTTTTTTTACACTCATCTATGTATATACTAAGTTTCATGATTCTATCTGCAAAACTTACAGAGATATGTTACTTTTTAAATTTCAAGAGGCTGCTCACAAATTTATATGGAGATGTTTATTGCAGAAATGTAAATTTATTCAACATAGAAAAAAAAGCGAAATGCAAATCTTTGCCAAGTAGTACATCATCCAATCATTATGGATTGAAAAAAATTTACCAATGACGCATACTGTTGCTCAATTTCATTTTAAGATAGTTGCAACTATCGACTTGATAAAGAATGGAAGGACAACTTGAGAAAATGAAAATGTAAGGTATAATAGGAAAATAGCCTAATATTGAACTAGAATACTGAATTATTTGTTCTTAGCGTTGTGCGTATTATAAAAATTTACCTAAAAGCAATGGCGAGTCGTCCTTTAGGTCTGCAGAGTCGCAGAACATACTAAAATTATTTTAAAAATTCGTATTTTCGTTTTTATTCTTATTTTTTTACTTCTCTACTTTGAGAGTTGAATTCATCAACGAAAAAAGATAACAACGAGAAAAGAAGACAGAAAATTAATGAAAAAGTAAGACAAACACAGGATGGGGCTGCACACCAAATAGTTTTGGAAAGCACTAGAATTCGCTCATAGCGTACAACTAAGTGACATAATGAGCAAAGGCGAATAGCTATACTTTCTGTCTTAGAATTTAACCAGAACTGGATTTTTGGATGCTCCTGTTTTGCGCTAGACTAACTAATGTTCTTTTTCCACCCTTCAATATCACCCCATGGTTCGCCTTCGCTCTCTCTATTATTTTTTTTCATTGGCTGATTTTAGGTTTCAGATTCACTTTCATGTTGCCTCAGCGGGAACTTGGCTGGTTACTACGTATTCGTTTTCTATTGTTAAAAGTCACTCATCTAAAAAAGGACTTTAAATTTCTAAAATACAATTCAGATGAATTACAGCTACAAGTTTGGACTGTTTGAAGGTAAAGCTATTTTTAAAAAATTATATTTCAATTGTAATCTAGTAATATTTTTATATCACTGCTTGTTTCTGGGAAGATAAACCTCACTGCCGATATGTCACGGTGGATATTTTCTGAAGGTTCAGAAGATGAACTATTTTTGTAAATATTTCAATTAATATATTATTTGAGTAGTTTTTAGATTTAACAAGAGTTAACAAATGCATTGTTATTTCTTGATTCCGCCTTTTAAATAGTTTTTGAAATATGTATATTATCCCTAAAATGTACATCGAAAGACTGGATTACGCAGCAGCGAGAGGTATAAAAAAGTGGTCTAAGTCAATAAATTTGTCTTCTTATAACTTTGTAAATTTTGCAGATATAAGCGTGCAACTTTGTATGTGAATAGATGAATCTAAGAAAAACATTTTACTAATTAACATTTTTGCTCTACGAGGGCGGTATAAAAATGTAATTTTTGTAACTTTTTATTATCAATCCATTTCGATTTCAAAGTATTTCATACAAATTCTTACCTTATTTGATGAAACTTTGTAATTGAAAGTATATGCTTAGGATTAATATTTAAAGAAATAAACCCTTGTTTCACTCTTTTGGGACACCCTGTATAATTTACTGTCTCCTAAAATATCGAATATAATAATATTTTATTCATTGAGTCATTTACTTTAACATCATTTGAAGCTAATAGCTTAAAATATCTCCCTTACATCTTATCTGAAATTAACTCAGGATCGTCTTCGCCATCTAACGACAATTCACAATCATGAGATCCATCTCCAAGCACAAGATACAGCATTAATTTAACTAATCCATCAGTCCTTCAGTACACTCACTATAACAGTATTCAAATGTATTAAAAACAAATTTAAAATAATATTCGAGAACTGTCTGAGACTACCTCCAAGGAATTATCATACTCTAAAGGCCGTATATGCTAGGAAGTATGTCTTATTCTCAGCTGTTAATTGTGAGTATTGTTACTAATCAAAACTTAAAATTCTTCTGCACGTTATCAGTTTGATAGGAACTGTGCCAAGATATTAATTTGCCATTTATTATCTCATCTTTTCTTTTTCCTCCTATATCTTGAAATCTATTCGACTGGAAATTTCTGTCATATGCTCGTGCGTGAATTGTTTTGGGTTCTCTTTTTCCTCTCAAAGTCAGTAGGTCTAATTTTGAAACATACTTCATAAATGCCACTAAGTTTATCTTTTACATCATATGTTCGAAACATATGAATAAGATATCTGATATGTATTAATTATCAGAATATGTTACATTTCGGGACTTCCATGTTGTAATATTTCATGGCTTTCATGTGCTATTAAGGATAATTCTTAGTAATTAGTGCGTTCCTTCAAATAGCAGTATTTACAATTGACTTTATTACGAAGCTTTCTGAAGTTTTAACCTTATAATGCATGAATTGGATCTTTCGCAAAGAAGTGATTATTTTTCCCGCCAGCATAAAAACACATACACACATTTGAAAAAAAAACGAAAAAAAAAATTATATAAATTTTAGGCACTTAAATCTAATATACTTTTGTTTTTCTATTTGGTATTCTACTTCTATTTTCTATTTTTTTAATATAATTTATGCTTCTCAATTTCTAAAATTAAAATTCATTCTTCAATGGAGATCATTGAATATTTTTAGCGTTTCATTATTCAGATTACTTGGTGCTAAAACACCTTAATGTAATATTTTTTAAAAGAATACTGTTAAAGAGACTTTTATCGAAAAATGGAACCTGAAGTCAGAATCATTTTAATAATTTCATTCAGGTTTTAAAGTTAAGTTTTACTTATCTGGAATGTTCTCCCACGGGGGGGGGGGCATCGCGAGTACACGGATATGAGTTGCTGTCGGATAAGTAAGCCGGAACTCGCTTCCCCTGTGGGAATGGTAATGGTGGGGCTCTGGGCCCCTCCACCAGTGATATTACGTACCTCCTTCGGGAGGAGTCGGGCCGCTGCCAGGTGATTGGCTACTAAGACTCCGGCCTCATTACTCGAAGCTATTGCAGCGGTTGTCATTCAGAATCCCGGATGCTAAGGCAGGGCGGAGTGGTCCAGTTTCTGGTCTTTATCTGGGTTCCAATTTTTCTGTTTGAAGTTTTACTAAACGTTTCAACCCGTAATCTGAAAACTGTGAAAGTTTTATGAAATATATAGCCATCATATTTCGAACCATTTAAAGATTCAGTTTTATCGATTATCTAGATAGAGGATACCATTCGTTTTGCCATTTTTTTTTTTTTTTTTTTTTTCGTTTTGATTCAACTAAAAGTCCACAGAATCCTTGATGTTTTTGGATTCTAAGTAATTTTTGTATCGAATTACAACGTCGATGAATAATTCGATTTTAGTTTATAAGCTTAATAATTGGATACACGTGTGACACACGGACAAATAAGTTAAGTATCTGAAATTAAATGTTAGATCAAAGGATTCAAATAACTTATCTTTTTATAGATAGCAGATGCAGACAAAGGGAATAGAATAATATGTTATACAGATTACACAGGGTAGTCAGAAAAATCTGGTCAAATTGTTAATGGTAGAAACAAGCGTTTTCCTTTTTTTCTTCCAAAGAATGTGTATCCGGAAATGCCACATTTAAACACTGGTGGTTAAGAAGGATTAGAAAGCTGAAATTAAAGACAGTCCAAATGAAATGTAAAAAACCTTTTTAATGGGTCCTGTTTCTGCAGTAGATGCTCAAAAGAGGACCTATCTCCAGGACTTACAGAAGCTTCATATTGCCTGTGCATGGAACATTTTCAAGAATTCAAGGCATATCCTGGCAGCAGACAGTCTGGCAATGATTTCTTCCTCGGAGTAAATGGAGGTATCATACATCGTGTCTACATTTGATCTGTGAAGATGAAATCCAAACATGACAAACCTGGTGATCATGGTAGTCAAAGAATACTCCACCTTAATTTTTTCACCTTTTATTTTTACTTAGGTTTTGATTCAAATTTTCTTGATTTCAATTGTCTTGTTAGGGACCTCGCCGTAAATTTAAAAATAAATTAATTTCCCGAAAAAGTAATAAATGCTGATTTGTAGTGTACACGGATGGGTCTAGTGTTGGAGACGCTATTGGGTTCAGCCTGGGCATTTTTTTATAACTATTAGTCCAGTCAACAAAGACCAAAAATCGAAGAATAAAAAAAAATGGTGTAGTTTTGAAATTTGGCACAATTGTTGGGGTTAGTGTCCTAAAGGACAGACTAAAAGTCCGCGGCGGTGGGCATTGCGCGGGGGGTACAGGGGGGTTAAAGGGGGATTTACAGTTTTTCTTAAATATCTCGAAAACTATGGGTTCTATAAAAAACACTCAATTATAAAATTAAACAACGTACAATTTCCTACAAAAAAATTTCTATTTTGTTTTTGTAGAATCAATAGTTTAGAAGATAGAGGGGGATTTAAAAGTTAATATTTCTGAAATTCCTTATTGTAATGGTAAAATCGATTAAAAGTGCTGAATCAACAACCCTCATAATAACCTCATGCCTATATAATAATTATAGAAGGGTAGTATTTCATGTGTCGGAGCGGGGGGATGAAAAATCCGTTTGATGAACAATTATGCTCCCTTCCTCCCCTCTCATCCGTTCCCCTCCACAAGTTTCCTTCTACTCGTAGTCCAGTCAACGAATTGTAAATTTAAAAAAAAGTTGTAGTCTTGAAATTCGGCACAGTTGTTGGGGAGAGTGCCCTAAACGACATACTAAAAGTCCCCGCTGGTGGAGGTTGCTCAGGAGGCACGGGGTGTTGAAAGGGGGGATTTCTCAGTTTTTTAAAGTATCTTAAAAACTATGGATCCTAGCGAAAAATACTTAAGAATAAAATTAATTTAAACTAAATTTCCTATAAAAATAGTCTACATATTGTTCTTAGGATGAATAATTTAGAATATTATATCAGTTTGAAAAAGTACATAATTGTAATAAGTGGTTGAATATTATTTTTACGAAAGAAAGTTTTTATTTCAAAATGGCGGCTATCTTTTACAATATATCTATAACATATTATATCTTTCTATATCATAATATTATATATATACATACATACATAAAAATATGCATAACACATTTTTACACTTGCTCGTAATTAAATTTCACCATGTTTTTCTAATATATGTTCAAGTTCGAACGCCTCCTCTTCTTCTAGAGGTGCACCTTTGGTACAGGTTCCATTAAAGGTGCCAGAACAGAAACACATTGCTAATCGAGTGTTGCACCGCCGCTCCTTTGGTTAGAGGAATTGAGGAAAGATCAGATCTGATCTCGGTTGATGATTTGAGAAATGCTGCATATCTACGTTTATTCAAATTATGTTCATCAGCAACGGCTTTGTACTAGAAACATCTTCTCACCGGGTTGTGAGATATCACCTGGTGTTGATGAGGGGTTATAAAAGATGTCAGCAATGTTTTTATCTGGTTTAGTTGATTTTTGAACAAACTATAGTGCTTTGCTTTTTCTATAAATATCTGGTGTAATGTCGAAGCCAGGGAATGCATGGAGAAGGAGGATGGTTTGGGCTAAAGAAAGTTCTTTCTGCAGCTTTCTTGTAAAAAATAACTTAGTTTCTTCTTTTCCCTTGCCAGGCTTCATAAAATAAATGTTACTTTCTGGTGTTGCCAAAGCAATCAGTAACACGACTAGGTATACGTCTTTCCCTTGGGATGAGAAGTTGATTTCTCTAACCCAGATCTCACAATTTAAGTATCAGCATCCCCTGTAGAGACTCTCGTTTCAGTTCCTCTAGCAGCCATTTTCTGTGTTAGTAATTTAACATGCCTGGTCTTATTTCTTCAATGGTAAGAAAATGTTTCTGTTGAACTGTGACAGACTGGTTGCGAGCTTTTAAGTTAAACTCAACATTGATATGCAGATTTAGATTATATTGTCTAAATAGACTAACCATATGGTTATAGTTGCAGGGGTATGGAGTGGTGTTATGTTATGTTATGTCTAAATAGACTCATTTGGAGCGTTAACAGAACCAAAAGACTGAGTAGAAGGGATCTAGTGGAGGGGAAGGCACATGAGGGTAGGAAGGGAACACGACTGTTTAACAAATAGGTTTGTCGCCCCCCTCCCTTCCTGATACCGCCACTAATCTCGACACATACAATACTACCCTCGTATAATTATTGTATAGGCATGAGGTCTTTCTGAGAGTTGTTGCTTCAGCACTTTTAATTGATTTTACTATCACAATAAAGAATTTTTGAAATATTCACTTTAAAACTCCTCTGTATCTTCTTAAATTTCATTCTACGAAACATTTAGGACTAGTTTTGTAGCTTGGATCCATAGTTTTCGAGATATTTAAGAAAAACTGAGAAATCCCCCATTTCAACCCCCTGTACCCATGCTCACCCTCTACCAGCGACGACTTTTAGTATGTAGTTTAGGGCACTCTCCCCAACAACTGTGCCGAATTACAAAACTATACCATTTTTTTAAATTAACAAGTCGTTGACTGAACTACGAGTAGAAGGAAACTTGTGGAGGGGAACGGATGTAAGGGGAGGAAGGGAGCATAATTGTTCATCAAATGGGTTTGTCACACACACACACCGCTCCGACACATGCAATACTACCCTTGTATAATTATTATATAGGCATGAGGTTATTATGAGGGTTGTTGATTCAGCACTTTTACTCGATTTTACCATTACAATAAGGAATTTTAGAAATATTAACCTTTAAATCCCCCTGTATCTTCTAAACTATTGATTCTACAAAAACAAAGTAGAAATTTTTGTAGGAAATTGTATGTTGTTTAATTTTGTAATGGAGCGTTTTTCGCTACCCATAGGTTTCGAGATATTTAAGAAAAACTGAAAATCCCCCTTTAACCCCCCGCGCAACCCCCACCGGCGGGGACTTATAGTATGACGTTTAGGACACAACCACCAACAACTGGGCCAATTTTCAAAACTATACCATTTTCTTTTTCTATTTTTTCTTCGTTGACTGGACTATATTTTACATCTGGTTTGTTGTTTTAAAATCAAATCGTGACTTCAAACTTCCGGCTGAGCTCTCTGCAATAACCTTTTCGGTGGGATGGGCGTTGGAGAACTGTTAATAAATTAATATTTTTACATTAAATTGGTCTTTCATCCCGTTGAGTTTTGAATAGTTCGAAATCGAAAATTATTTCTTTGGCTAGTGGCGTCTTCGACTTATCCTGGGCGGTAGCATAAGTCGGTAACAAAGGCAATGAGGAGGCGGACCACTTCACAAAATTAACTAATTATATAGGTGAATTGTTAGATTATTATTGTTAAAAAAGTTTAAAACAAAACATTTTAAGAAACTGGGAATTTTTTTGGTATGACTCCGAAACTGGATAATGAGTTAAGGAATATATTTCAAACTCTGGCCTTGAGGTGGTGATACTTAAAAAAATATTTGGTGTCTTTTCTTATCGGATATGACCCTTTTATAGCTTATCCTAATCGTTTTCATTTTTCTCAGACCCCAATTTTTTTCTTGTGGAAATAATGGTGATGCGGATCTATATAGTTTCGATTGCATTTTTTATTCTAAATTTCTTATAATCAAACCGTCAAATGAGTGCAAAAATATATGGTTCAGTAATGTTTTAAATAACAAAGGGTCATTTCTAACGCTCAAAAAGAGTTGTGAGATTTAAAACAAATTGACGATCAAATAGTGAACTCTGAGTGTTAGCCAAAATTTTTTATTTAAACAAAATCTGACTGTGAGGGTAGTTATTTTTAATAGCAGAATATAATAATGGAACTTTGTGTTCGTAGTTAATTTTTTTTTATTTTGTTGAACTTTAGTTTTCACAAATACCTACAAGATTGTGAATCCTGTTTTGGAAAAATGTATGATAATAACGATGGTTTCTCTAGATATTTAGAATATCAAATGACGAAAGTCTTATATTATATTTCTTTATATTTAAGTTTTAATGAATTATTTTTTTAAAATTCCATTTGGAAAACTTGAGATTATTGTTTCCAATAATCACAAAGTAGCTTATTTATAAATTTATTTTTATATAATTTCTTATTTTTTGAAATTCTATGCATTTTCCCATTCTGTATTTTAGTATTTGATTGTGGAAATTTTGTGTTTTGATACTTAATTTTTATTGCATTTAAAATTTGTTGTTGTAAATAGGTTTTATTTGTGTTTTATGCCGTTGTGGTTTTGCTGCGTTTTTTTTCCTGTTACCTTGTTTCGATTGTGTTGTACCCTTTGCTCACTGTTAAAATTCATGTAAAATCCATTTTTTTACAGTTTTATTGTTATTTGTAATTACTTGTTAAATACTGTGTTATTTTTATATTTTCTTTCACATTATCACATTTTTTGAATATTTTTAAAATTCAGCAAACTCTGTTACTGATCAAGTGATTTATTGTAAAACTATTCTAAAACTATTACTGTAAAACTGTACTTCTCCTGTTAACCTTGCAAAATTTCTGCGATTCTTGCAATATTTGACATAAATTTTGTTCACCGTGTTTCCAGTTCTGCCATTTCCATGTGCCTGCCAGCCTCCTTCATGCTGGAGTGTTCTCTTCCCGGAGGATCAATTATTACTCTAAAACCAATTGGCTGAGCTAGTTTTTCTGGGTGTTGAGTAGTGAATGTAAGTTTTCCTTGTTTTACTCCAAGCGAGACATAAATGGGAGCCGGTTTCTCCTGAAAGTCCTCCAGAAAGGCAACTTATCCACATATATTGGAACTAAGACTTCTACCTCATGTGCTACCTAGGTGCTATAAGGTCACTTGGACCAACAGATGATGCCACACTTTCCCTTTATTATGAACCCTTGGTTCACGATCTTGGCAAAATATTCTGGACAAAATGGAATTAGAACCACCACCTCTGATATTAGATTTAAATTTTTAAATTCTCCTGTAATTTTTCATTGGCGAGAATATCTTTTAAAAACGTTTATTGCATTACAAAGGGAAAGTGTAATTTCGAATCCTTTTGCGCACAATTAAACGTTTTCTTTTTTCGAAAAAGAAAAGAAGTTCAAAATTCAATAGGCGTTAGCATTACAAATAGTTTCCAAAAAGTTTTAAGAAATCGTTTATTAGAAAAGTGATTACGCATTCTGAATTCAAAATTTATCCTATACAAGGTAAATAATTTCCCTTAGAGTTTGTTTTTTGCAAATTCTTGTTCACATATTTGTTTAACAAAATATTTAACATCTTCAGAGAAGAAATGTTGGTAAGTTGTAAAGGAAAATCGATTCACTTGGAGTGCAAGGGAAAGAACTATCGAAAGAGAAAGACTCTTGGATTTGCATCATCAGTTTGAAGAAGGGAACAAACGCCAACAAATCGAAATTCACACAACGTGTACAAAACGTGTGTAATATCATATAGACATTCATTGTTAGCTGTGAAAAAGGAACGAAAATCACTAAGTAAACCACTGATGTAAAGAATCTCATTTAAAAGTTTGCTATAAAAAACAATAAATAAGAAAAATAAGGGCGTTTTATTGTTACTGACTGCTCTCGCCGCCCCCCGGGTGGGTTCACGGCCAGCACCCACTTTGCTCAGCACTGCCCTGCCACCTCACGCTTAGCAGCTCGTAGCCACTACTTTTTTTCAGTTTTAAATATTGCATGTGAAGATCAGTGGAACAGACCATAAAACCATGGCAGATTTCACACATATTCTTTGTAGACAACAGATTGCTTTAAAATTGTAAAATCTTTCAATAAACCCCATCTAGTTGTAAAGTTTTGTATAACTTTCTCACGAATTTCGGCATGAAAGTCTTCAGATCCATAAATACGTAATGATATAGCCGTAAATAAACAGTTTCCATCACCTACAATAGGTATTTTACAGTATTTTTTGACACGCCATGTTGATGGAACTGCATACAAATGAAAAATACTATTTTAAAATTTGTATGCAGTAAAATTTGTTACTATATTTTATTTGTCTTATACTATTTGTATTGTATTATTATATACTATTATTATATTATTTTTATTATACTATATTAAAATTTGTATGCAGAATGCGAAGAATTTTGATTGGCTAGTTATGTTAAGGAAGTAACAAAATAAATTGGCGAAAAATATTGGTCCAGTTGTTAAGGTGTAGAAATCCATCAAAGTTTTATTTTGCAATACTTCTCGGAAATGGAGGGCGGTGGGGGGCATGCACGTTGATGACATACCTAGGCGTCATAAAATTTCATATGAAATAAAAATGGTTTAAATCGGTTCAGTGGTTGGGACTGGTGGACTCTATCAAGGTTTTTTCCCTTAGAGAATGTACAGCGGAGTAGGGCTTTTTCGATTTCTCTCGAAAATGGAAGGTTGTGGAGGCAGGCGACCATTAATGACATATATAGACGTCATAAGCTTTCATATGAAATAAAAATTGTTGAAATCTTTCTCGTGGTTGGGGCTGGGGGCTGTCTGAAGTTTTGTCCCCATAGAGAATATACAGCAGAAAAGTATTTTTTTCGTTTTCTTTCGGAAATGGAGGGTGGAGGGGGGCAGGAGACCCATGGTGACATATCTAGACTTCGTAAGCTTCCATATGGAAAAAAATTATCGAAATAAGTCCAGTGGTTTGGACTGGGCTAATGACGATCTGGTTTTGCCAAGTATATAAATTATTTCCTCGAGAAAATAGTTTTGGGATTCGTTCTTTTCTTCAGACTGCTGATTCATTTGTAGTCCTCATTGATTCAAGAGTAGGAAAAATAGTAAGAATAGTAAATAATAAGGAATTGTACATAACTTTTTTTCTGGGCATGACTTAATAATAAGCAATAATTGTAAAGATATATTACAGCTTTCAAACATTTGATCTCTTTTGTGCCTTATTTGTAGTTCTCATTGATTCAGTGGAAGGGTATACAGTTCATATTTTTACGAATAATATTTCTCCCGAAAATTTGCATATATTTTCTTTGAATTTTGAAAATGCAAACATTAGGCTTGAACTCACATTTTACAGTGAAGATTTAGTCACGAGATCATTTAGGGGACCGTCTACAAATTGATGAAGACGAAAATTATGTTGGCCCATCCCGCTTCACAGAAAGCTGATAATAAGTTAAAACTTTCAATAATGGTTATATTTGACGTGCATAATATTTACATGCAATTTCGTAAATTATTCATAAATATTCGGAAAGATATAAAGGTTTTCTTAAAAACTTCCAAATTTTTTTGCTTATAACGTGCAGATTTTTCGTTACAGAATATTTCACAATATGTTAGAGAAGCTTCTATATATATATATATATAACTCTAAGGCGGAAAAAGAAGGGTTAATTTCTCTTTTGTCGATGGTAACGTCTGTTACCAAACAAAACCGGAAGCCTCCGCTATGTTAGGCATAACTTCATAGGAATAGCCTGTTACTATATTCGCTGTGGTGTAAAATAACTTTTTCTCACAAAAAATGAGTTTAAAACGTAGAGTTCACAATATTTCTTACAATATAATGAAACTTTGGATGAAATGATTCGAAAGATATCAGTTAGAAATGAAGGAGATGTCTTATGAGAGCCAGAGAACGTTCAGGTCAAAGTCAAGATAGTTTAAGTCAGCGACGTGGGTTTTTGTAAAAAAAAAAAAGATTGAATCAAAAACTTTTTAATAAATTTTATCAAACCTTCCCCTCAATCTAAAAATCTAAAATGCAGCAATCCTTAAAATTCCAAACTGCGATATAAATGACAGTTGAAATAAGGAAAACCCCTGTTTCACCTTTCAGCCTTGCATTCCAATAGTGCAGTTGTCAACATTTTGCGTTTGCAATTCAATGTTCCCGGGTTCGGTCCTAGGTGCCTAACCTTTTCTCCGAGTGTTTTCACTCGCCATTATTACCGTCTACTGCCTCCCATAATTATCTCATCATTTTAGTATCACCTTAATCGATTTATTTTTAATCCTTGAAAATTAAAAACTACCAAAAAAATCTTTACACATTTTTCATACATATTCCTAAGCACTTTTTGCCTCCATCCTCTTTGCTGCATGACTAATATTTTCGATAGTTTAAGTTTCAGATAATATTTTCCTAAAACTTACGGGAAAATAAATTTTTTACTAGATATTATTCCTTTTTCCAAACATGGTATATTATCTGATAAATTTAAAATAACTCCTAATGTAAATTCCATCTCTCCAATTTACAAGTGTTCTAAATTAAGAAAAGAATAAAAACTGTTTTTAAAAACACTGTTTCATTAGTGTACTAAAAAGTAATTTTCTATTTTAATTACTTTCTACATTTTAGTATTTAATTTAGAATTCATTATTATAAATATAATTTTCTTCATAAATTCATAAGCAGATGGCGCCACTGGCTTAATAGAATGGAAAATACCTGTAAATATAATATTTTATCCTTTGCTACTGTACCTGCAAGTAGCGTTTCATCTGCCCGTGCAGTACATACAAATAACGTTTTATTCAAACGCACAATAATCTGCAAATTACGCTCTATTCGATCGCACAGTGCCTACAAATAACGTTTTATTAGAACGTATCGTACCTGCAAATAAGGTAGGCTAAGGTTCAGGGCCAAAATATTTTATTCCTTCTTGATTAAGGTGAAAGCATTAAAAGGAAATCAGCTTAAGATGTTTATTTATTCATAATATTGTCTTTTTTTATGTTCATAGTGCTAAGATGTCACACGACAATCTCTTCATTAATAATATTAAATCTAATTTGTTTTTAGAATTAATTTTTAGAATAATTTATTCTAAAAATTCCAGTCAAATATCATTAAGATTTAGAAAAAATGTCATCATTACAACTTGGTAAATTTCGGTACACTCTAAGAGAGGCTAAATGATGAGGGGTTTTCCACAAATTGATATTCTTGAAACTTGAATCTTCGAATAGTAATATTAAATATTATGAAAGTATAATATCCTGAATACTCATATATACTTATTAACTAACTACATTATTTAACATTAATATTATTATTTTATTCCATTTTTATTACTTTATTTATTATTATACATTGTTTACAGTTGTCCATATTAATTGTGTAAGCAACTGTAAATAATGTATAATAATAAATAAAGTAATAAAAATGGAATAAAATAATAATGTTAAATAATGTAGATAATTAAGGTATCCGCCTATGTTGAAAACCCATTTTCGACCGAAAATCACAATTTTTTTAATGTCTTATCTGAAAGCATATTCTTTTAAGTTTTCAAAACAGTTTTTATTTTACATCTCTGATGATCAGAAGTGAGATTAGAGACATTTTAGTAGAACTTAACAGCTGAAAATGGAATAGTAAACAATGCGATAAAGAAACATTTTCCATTGTTTTTACTTAAAATATTTAACTTTTATTGTGTATTTTTGCTTTGTACTATCCTCCATATACCAGATACTATTTTGGAAGATTTTAAGTGTGAATTTCTTTGTTTTCTATGAGATTGTTGCAAATTTAGTCAATTTTCAATAATTGCAGTATTTTGATTTTCCATTAATGATGTAATTTTGATAATAAACTTACGAAAAGCATATAAATTTTACTTATAACCAATATTAATCACTAAAAGTATCTCCAGATCAGCTAGCATGCATACAAAAGTTAGTTGACTGAAAAAAATATTCAAATCTGTCGACGACGGCCTAATGGTAGATAACGATAATGACTCATGAGGTTCAAGAAAACGACTAAAAAAATTTTTCCAGCACTGAAAATTTTAAAAAATGAACTAAGATGGTGAAAAGGAGGGAATAGTCTACAAAACTGGGGAGTATTGAAGAAAAATTCTTTTTTATTCTCATAGTAAATTAAAAACATAAACTTTAAACTCATTTTTCTCGAAATGTGATTTTTTTCCAAAATTTTCATTTTTCAAACACGATAACTAAAATTCAATTTAAAATATGAGCCTGAAATTTGGCATACATTTTATTTATGATACTGTCTAGGCAATGAATCAAAAGATAATTGCAAAGATGCTCCATTAAAAAGTTATGTAGATTTTAAGTTTTGAAAAAAGGCCAAAATTCTTTAAAAATTCACGATTTTACACTTAAACTCTTATTATTTAAATGTTTTTTTAGACATTCTACAACTTTTGCTTCAGAGCCTAGCCAATAGTTGAGTGATAATATATACTAAAGAATTTTTCATTTTGGTGATTTGTTTTTGAACGAGAATGTTTGGAAAAAGTTCAAATTTAGTGCAAAAAATTCTAAGTTTTTTCAAATATTTAAAAAATATTTAATTAATATAACTTTTTTTTATGATTTATTAAGTTTTAACATAAATGCCATATAAAAATACAAAAATATTGCTTCAAATATCATTATTTTAAAAAAAGGTCTCCGAACGTAGTCAGTTACCTTGGGTATTCAGGATATTATACTTTCATAATATTTAATATTACTATTCGAAGATTCAAGTTTCAAGAATATCAATTTGTGGGAAATCCCTCATAATTTATCTTCTCTTACTTAGAGTGTACCGAAATTCACCAAGTTGTAATGACGATATCTTTCTAAATCTTAATGACATTTGACTAGAATTTCCACATAAGTTGCCCTACATTTCTCGCTTTTAAGTTATGAAAGAAAATTCACGCTACATTTCGCGCATGCGCAATAAACAATTATTTCCTACAAATGCTCATATTCTCCGAAGTATTCAAACTTTTTAATCCAAATTTTTACACAATTCTTCTCTAACATATTGTCAAGTATTCTGTAAGTTTTGTACAATTGAATGGAAAACTCTGCATGTTATAAGCAAACAATATGTGGGAAAAATTTGGGACTTTTTAAGAAAACCTTTATATCTTCCCGAATATTTTTGAATAATTTGCGAAATTGCATGTAAACATAATGCACGTCAAAAATAACCATTATTGAAAGTTTTAACTCATCAGCTTTCTGTGAAGCGGGGTGGGCCAAAATAATTTTCGTCTTCATCAATTTGTAGATGGTCCCCTAAATGATCTTTTGACTGTATCTTCACTGTAAAATGTGAGTTCAAGCCTAATGTTTACATGTTCAAAATTCTAAGAAAATCTATGAAGATTTTCGGGAGATATTCGAAAAAATATGAAAATTTTAAAGTGTCCACATTAATTTGGCCAGCCACTGTAAAAGCGAACAGTAAGAAGATACTTTTGTCGTTTTGTTTCTTAGCATAGTATAGTAATAATCAAAAGTTATGAAGATATAATCGTTATCAAATATTTAATGTCTTCCGTTTCCCGTTTATATCAGACATTGTTACTGTGTTAACATTAAATAGCAATGTTTTAATAAATCTTATTTATCTTATCTTAAAATTAATGAAGTAAAACTGGGTATGAATTTGTCTTATTTTATCTTTCAAATTTGTGGACGTATGACAGCATACATAAATACTTGTTATATTTTTTCATACATTGATTAATAATAATAACAAATACTAAATTTTATTGTATGTTATAATGCTTATATTAAATACAGGATTTCATTCTTCTGTCTCCTATGTTGTGAAATACAGTAGACTTCGTGATTCGGCCTAATGTGGCCGAAGGGAAAGTCGGGTAACAAAAAAGTCGGATTGGCCGGAGTTCCGTAAATGACTACCCCACTCATGCCATTAAAAACACTCCTTTTGAACCTACACCCAGGGCTGTCTTATCCATTGGTCTAATTGGGCTGTAGCCCAGGGACGCCTGAAATTTACTGATTTTATTTTAATTCTGAACCAAAAAGTTTATTTATTTACAATTTTAACTATGTCAAAAATAAAAATATGATTAGGGCTTGTGTGAGTAGACAGTCATTGACTTTGTTGTTACATAAACATGTAAATCAGTTCAAAAAATATTCATGAAGAGAATCAGTGAAAAAATTCTAAGCTATGCATATAATAGATGTTGCCTATTTTATCAACGATAAAGTAGATAGCTGCACGCTAATACCTAATATCATAGTAAGGCTTCAGATGATTTTTTGCTCCAGTTATTTTATTAGGTAGGTATTTTCGTGGTACCATAGGTGCCCAAATCTCTAGTTACTATTAGATTGATGGGACGCCGAAATACTCTATCCCAGGGCGCTCAAATTTGGAAAGACGGCCCAGCTCTTACCTGTTCTTATTCATAATTACTTACCTCTTGGTGCAGGGCTGTACTTTATAAATGTTTGTTATGTAATGTTTAAAAATTTATCAGGGAAAAAAGAAGTTTAAGATTGAAAATAATGTACCCATTTTAAGATACATTTTATAATGTCTAATTTAATTGCTGGAAACGTAAATCCTGTACATTGTGCCGTATGAATACATATAATTTTAGAGTAAGCAAAACATTAACATTAAACGTAGGCTTAAGTCTTTTAAAAAATATTTAAATTTATTTTATTATTCATTGATAAATGATTACACTAATGTGGAGAAAAAGACCTGAGATGAAGAGTCAAAAATGAGAGGTTTTTTTTAACGCAGCAAAAAATATATATTCCTCGTTTTATTACAGATAATAATTTTTTAACGAGGCCCCATAGTGCGAGGTACGGATAGAGCCTACTGTATTATATTTTCACAATTATTTACGATTTAGCCAACCGTATTTTCATTATATTAAGTTTTATTGAACCAAGTGTTAAATTATTTTAATTTATATACCTCTGTTTTCATATCAATTAAACAGAAACCTTTGAAATGACGATTAATTTTTAGTATAAAATGTTATATAAATTAATTGTTATGAAATGTTATATAAATTTATTAAAAAATATTCTATTTTATTATTTTTTATCATTTTAATAATATTTGTTTGTATTTTTTTATAACCAAAAGTAGAAATTTTGAAAATCCTAGCAAATGAAAATTAAAATAGATTTTTAAAAACAGAATGAAACATTTTAGATTTCTGGCTTTAACAATCACATTAACAGCACTGCTGAATTTACAGAAAATATTTTCTACATTTTTTCCCCTCATATTTATGATTACAATTAGACATCATTCGTTGAAAAAAAAAACCTCGCCATCTGACTTCATTCTTTTGAAAAAAAACTATGCCGATTTTCCCGACTCATTTTTAGAATTCTAAAAATAATTCCAAAATATGAAACACTTTTAAAAAATAACTGTTAATCGACTATTTCAGAGAGAGATAATTAGATGTTCTTTTTCCAGTAAGAAAAAGTAGTTTTAATGAGTATTTTAGGAGTTTTGCAATTAATTTTACTAAGGATTTTCATTGTTAAAAGATCATTCGTCCTTTCTTCTATTTGGATATATGCAAGAAAAAAAATGTCTCAAACGATTTTTTAATATTGCTGCCATATTTTCTTCGTAAGTGACATGATATCGGATGAAAAAACTTTGAATTAAGTGGGAAAGCTAGGCCAATAATTCTTATTTTATAATATGTCAGAATGACAACAAATTAAATCATATAATTGGGGTTTTTTTAACGTTTTTGGAAAAACTGATTTCCAAAAAAATAATAAATCAGGTAGGAAAATCATCATGCAATTAAATAAATATTCATCTGCGTGATGAATTTATCTTCCTTAAATTAATATTCAGTTGAAATTCAAAATACGATTCTTGGATTGATAATTCTTTAATGAATTTCGGAACACCCTCTATAAATCTTCAATCCTTATTTAAATTCAAAACATGCGCTGCTTTACAGCTACCTGTCATAGAAATAGGCCTTAATAGCTGCCAAATTTTTATAATTTAAACCAATATTTTGCATCAGATTATACTAAATTTTGAAAAGAGAGTGCTCACATACTTAACAAATTATTGCTAATATCACCTAATTACGGATATTTTGAATCTAAAAATATCATCCAAATGTTTTGCTTATGGAAGTATTTTGATTTCAGAATTTAAAACGGAACACCTCCATTTCTAATAAAACTCTGAGAACTCGAAATATAAAATTTTTATTAAAATAATTTGTATGAGAATTGTATTAAATATGGATGTAGAATTCCTTCCACTGCGCTAATCTCTTTTCCCCCCTATCTGAACTCGGCATCTGGGATTTCAAAAGTTTAGTTTAGTTTATTTAGTTTAGTTTAGTTTAGTTACATTAACATCCCGTTTTGGAGCAACACGAAGGCTATTTTGGGACGGCCCTCATAATTTTGAATTCCGGTCAGTTGACGAGGACGAAACCTGAGCTGGCACCCCCTCTACAAACTTCCGCACCACACCAGAGGGAGGACGTTTGGCCCCCTACGTATGATTTAAGGGGCTACAGGCCGAATACATGACAGATCTTCAGTGGAATCGTGTTTCGAACCTGCAAACACTCCGACTCCTAGGCCGACACCTGATCACTCTGCCACCGCGTCCTCAAGATTTCAAAAATGTTTTATTAAGAAGAAAACCTTAGAAATTGAATGATAAAGAAAAGTTTTTTATGCATTCAAAAGAGTTTTTCTGTTCTGTATTACGTTAAACACATCGTTGGTTTAATATGCCTCAACTCAGATTTAAAGAAATACGCTTTTTGTAAAAAACATCTGTACATGTTTTCTGGAAAATGCATTTCATATGCTTATTGTAACTGAATTCTCAGTGAGTGTATTGTTCATTTTAATAGAGACAACTTTTTCCTAACTAGTCTGTTTAGGATGAATTGCATTATAACTGCCCTTTTAAAAATTCTGAATAATTTGAAAATTGATTTCTATGATTTAAAAAACTTTCATGATTTTGATTCTAATTTATAGAACTACAAATAAATAATGATGCCACTTTTTATTTAGTTCATGAGTAATCTGCTAATTGGGTTTAGAAATCCTAAGAACTTAAAATTAGTACTCGAGATATCTTAAAAGAGACACACCTTGAAAAATGAATAGGAATTCTTGAGGATTTGAAAGTAATATTTGTGAGATTTTAAAATAGTACAGTCTAATCTCGATTATCCGAGCTGACGGGGACCGTAATCACCTCGGATAATAGAAAACTCGGCTAAAACAGGCTAAATTTTAAATCATGGATTCTTTTTTTCCGACAAGGTTTTTCAAAATTGTTTATAAGAAATAATAAAAATAATTTCACAAGTACTACCATGTATCAGCATTTTTACAAACTTTTTATTAGATATCAAACATTTTACATGCGTTTTTTGAAAAATTAATTAGTTTTAATTAGAGGTTTTGCGAATGTTACTGATGTTCGCTGTTTGGTTTGCATTTTCCCAACAATTCTTTAAGGGTGTTCTCTAAATAATATTTTTCCCCGCTCAAAAACACAAAACGGCCCGTCACATTTACAGAGCCATTTTTTCATGAAGATGTATAGAATTTCCTTGCATCACAACTAAAGTGCTTAAAAATAAAACTGAATTTTATTTTTTTCCCCTTCTTAATAGATTTTTGAGTTATGAGTGACCAAGTGTTAAGCTCTCGGTTTCGGCGCCGGAGGGTTCCAGGTTCCAAACCCATTCCATTGAAGACCAGCCGTGTATGGGGCCTGTTGAACGTTAAATCATACGTAATGGTCAAACGTCCTTCCGCTGATGTAGTGCGGAAGTTTGGAGAGGGGAGTGTTATATCAGATTAGTCTGCTTTTATTTCTCGTCTTAATGGTTATTCTTTGTGAACAACTTTAATTTTCATATAGGAAACATAAAGCTTTCTAACTCTTGGTTAGGCCGCGGTGTCCTGGTGGTAAGGTCCCGACCTCGAGGTCGAAGGGCTCCAGGTTCGAAACCCGATTCCACTGAAGAACCGCCGTGTAAGCGGATCTAGTTCACGTTAAATCCGTCGGGGCCAAATGTCCTAACGCTGGTGTGGTGCGGAAGTTTGGAGAGGTCAGCTGACCGCGGTTCAAAATTAAGAGGGCCGTCCCAAAATATTCCTCGTGTTGCTTCAAAATGGGACCTTAATATAACTCTTGAGTACTAAAAGATCACCTCCTAACTCTTTTCCGAAAATTTCTTTGAATAAAAAAACACAGCTCGATACCAACTCAGTTAGCAGTGAATCGCTAATAATAGAGGCCCGCATAATTGAGATTCTACTGCAGCTCTTGAGGGATTAATAAAAGTTCTTAATAGTTTAAAAACAACACTCCGGAAATTTTAAAGGACTATTGAAAGATGATTAATCTACTTAGAAATGTTTTGTTGGGTTAAATTGATACTTAGGCACCCAGTTCACTACTTTAAAATTCGTCATTTGCGTATGTGAATGGAAATAAAGAGGCTAAAATTTATAAGTTTAAATAAAATTGCATATTGAATTGAAGTGATTTTTGATTAAATAAAGTTTTTGAATTGTGTTTTCCTGGCTTCTTAACTCATTTCTGATGAAAAGGAAAAAATTGCTTCATTAAACATGATTCTGAAGTGGCAAATATGAAATTATTCCAAAATGTTATTCTTTTTTTCATTTAATATTCATGTTCTATATCTTTCGCATCTTTCTGAAGGTTGACCTCCACCTCATTGATCATTGTTTTGCCTAATTTTCCACCTTGATTTTTTCTGATATTTTAACTTATTAACGATAATTACCATTTAAAAACATCACCTCATACATAAATCTTCCATTGCATCTTAACTGTAACAATGTTATATACCGTGTGTCTTCTTTACGGGGTAATTATTAAACTAGTACGTGTTTCATACTTTGGTTCTTAGATTATCTCTAGAGAAATTACTTCATGTTTGGAAACCTAAGTACGGAGTTCAGTTTTGAGCTTCGAATAAAAATTTTAATTAAATGTTGAAAAATGTTTGCTAAGCTAAATTAAATTAATTTTCCCATCAAAAGCAAGCCAGTTGTGAAACTTTACGGAAATAAAGATACAAATTATTAACGCATATTTTTTGAATATCTTTGTGTTTTTACATGTTTGTTTTGTGAATATTTCCTGCCGGCTTTCATGCGCTGTACACCATTTTGGGTAGGTAGGTGAAGCCGGTGAGGGTTAAACTAAATTAAATTATAGTTTTATATGAACTAGATTCTATTATTTAAGCTCATCTAAGGAAACTCAAAAAATACTAATAAATAAAATGGTTTGAAATACCATAGTGAAAAATCCAAGAATTTATTTAAAAACATCCTTCAGCCTTTCAAATTATACATTTTTTTATATTTTTTGGACACATGATATCAGTTTCCATTTTTTTTTACCACATATTATTTCATTTCTTGCATTTTAAATTGTGTAAAAATCAAAAAGAGAGAAAACAAATCAGTATGGAAAGTTTTATTAGATATTTGCACTGTGTCGTTACATTTCATGACATTGGACAATCAAATATTCATTCATTACACGTATTTTGTACTACAATATGTCACAGCATTCATTTCAGATAACGAGACAAAGACTGACAATATTCAAGCATTGCAAGGCTATTACATTTCTTGCCAAATAATTTCAGATGATTCAAGATAATTTAATAATTTAAAGCAAATTATTCATTATTTCAAGACAGTCTACAAATTAAGAACTAGCAGTAAATCGTAGCACTAAACATAATCTTTCAATCTATTATTAGGCGAGATACATTTTTATTATATATAGCAGTTGATTATACGCAAATTTAAGACAGACATTATAAAGAATTATTTTAAAAATTAACCATTTACTGTCTGTGCGTCATGTAATTTGTAAAACAATGATACCATTTCAATATAAAATAAATTAAGCTACCTAACATTGCTTAATTTTAATCAATTATAGAATTGATTCGAATTGTCATGACTTTTTAATTTTGTGTCAGATTTTCGGAGAAAAACTTGTATTTATTAATACATAAGACATCTTTTATTTGATTATTAGCTCTTAAACATTTTTATGACATTAAACAAAATTATTATTTACCAGTTACGTATAATTAGTTCATAACTTGTAGACTTAAAAATTATGTAGGAAGTCAATTCACGCTCACGCAGCACATGCCAAGTACGCCAAGCCAGTTTAATTTTGGAATCCACTGCGACAGGAGGAAAAAGAACGTGACATCCTATCGTGGCATAAAACAAAGGGAAGTTAGATGGCATGCGCAGTTGCATGTGTCATGTGATTGCGTCGCCACATGAATTGTCTCCGTTTGCTTATTATGATATCAAAGCGAATACAGTATTCGCCATGCGTAATATATGCGCGATAATGCAGTATGCATTTTGAGTATGAGTAACGTAATGTTAAATGCATTACGGTGAATATTTGCCTTAAACTGAAGTTTAAAAAAATTTTAATATATAGTTCACAAAATTTATTTCAAAATGCTTATCAAAAATTATTAAATAACAGAAAGAAAACATATAATTTATTTTTAAACTTTAAAATACATTTTTAATAAATATTGATCTGTCAGGTTTTGTCTCGTAGCTCTTGCAAGTTAAAAGAATAACCAATACGCATAATTCTTAATAACAATATTGTTCTAATTTTATGTTTAACTTGTATTGAAAAGCTGAAACAAGATACATCAAACCTTTTTGTATTAAAACCAATATGCATCAATATTAAGCTTTTGCTCAAAGACAGAAAAATTTTGCTTTGATTCTATTGCACGTTGTGCAATACCTGTACATGAAATTTCGACAACTATTATAAATTATATGTCTTTTACTCAAACATTATAGAAGTAATCATTTATTTAAATATTCCAGATATTCAATAGAATAGCCACGTATAATTATCTTAACCTCTAAATTATATATTTTTCTGAATAGCAAATTATGGATTTATAAATTTATTTCATAAACATATGAAGTAATACAAATTTATAATGAATAAATTTTAGAAAATATATCTGTGGCTCAGTTATTATAGGCTAACACCTTCTAAAAAATCTGTGATAGTTTATGTTTTCAATGACTTTAGTATATTGATTGGAAGACTAAAAGAATAACATGGAATCATTAAAATATGTAACAAAACTAAATTAGAATTTTGAAATATGTTATTAAACTATTTGAGAATTTTGAAATATGTTACTAAACTAAATTAAGATTTTGAAAAAATGTCGTTTATATACGTTATAGAATTGTTCGTCCTATTAATGTATTATATGTATATATTTGTACCTTTTCGTCCCTGCCTTTCAAAACAAAATCACAGACATAAATTTAGCACATGAATATACTTATAAAATTTAAGTGAATGAAATTTAAATAGTTTAAATTTCACAAGGATTCTATGCAAATTTTCTGCACAATAATACATATCTTTGCAATTAAGATGCACAGTATAATTAAGCATTAATATTGCATGATAACGAAAAATTAATATAGTACGAAACAAAAAAATAAATCAACTTTTATTTGATTGATAGCAAATTTATGCTTGATTTTTAATATTATCTCTGATTCTAGAATTTCCAAAATGAATCGCTGACTGCTAATACGATTTTTTTAACTATTCAACTCAATCTATATTTAAATAAGGAAAAAATGTTTCACGGGAGAAAGGAAAGTATTTTAAGAAATAATTCATTTCAAAATCTTAATGTCCTGCACTGTTTTTTAATATTAAATATAAAATCAGGTTTCTGTGTTGCAAGAATTTTTTTCAACCCAACAAACTGTAATTCAAATTATAATATCTACCCCCTCCGATCTCGTAATATTTTGTGATGCCATTTTATTAATTAACATGTACAATAGTTTAATTAGTTTCATAAAACCCTATTTTAGGGCATGAAGTTGCAAAATGTCAGGAAGTTTAAAGGAGTTGGGAAACTTCAGTAAAGATTACGTTACAATTAAGTTTTATTTGCGATAGGCGATGACAACTTATTCTTTCATCTTTCTGCATAGCTCTCAAGTTACGATCTTTTCCTTGTTGAACCCACAAACTGTTCTGATGGCATGGAAGATTTAAGAGACAGAGAACTTACGTTATTTCAAGACAGCCAGAACTCGAATTGATGGCGCTGCTTTTGAACTGGAACCCGAAATAAAATAAATACTTTCGATTCTCAAATACCTACTTGCATATCCACTCTCTTCTCCAATCATAAATTTTTCCATACAAAACAAAACATACTTACTTCATTGCGACGTTCTTAAAGCTAAAGACGATGTTCTTGATAAAAATACTTTCCTCGTTACAGCTGAAAACTACAAAAATGGTACGATAATTCGCATGCAGAACTAAGAATCAGATTTTTTTTTTACTCGTAAAGGTAGAAAACAAAAGCTAATTCATTTGAGTTGATTCGTTAATAAAACGTAAATTGGAGTTTCATAAAGAAATCAAGACCTTGCAAATGAATTTCAGGACATTAATTATGTAATGCATCATACGTATTATTTGTTTTCTGTTCTTGAAAAGTAATACATGGAATGATTTCCAATTAAGGAGGAATTAATAATTATATTAAAGTTTGAATTGAATTAATTTTAACACGATATTTGTGTATTGGTTACACTTCTTCCAAAATCTTTCAAGATAACGTGTTTTGTTTTTCTTTACTTCAGGTTGTATGTTACATTTTCATACATATGTTTGAAAAAAGAGCATAATGGGCTAAAATGTCAAATCATAAGCTTCAGACTTTTTGGAGGATGTCTATATTGTTGCATTTTTCAATGAATATTTTGATTTATAGTTCAATATTCATTTCTTCCGCAGCCTGAAATGCATAATTTATTTGCGTTGAATATTATTTTATTTAATACGTGAAATCCTGTTTTTTTCATACATTTTTCTTCATACATTGCTATCCTTTTTCAATCCATCCGTCCACCGGAAGCTTAATAAATTTTTACTATACAATACATAAAAAAATCTGTACAAGGATGACTTCAAAAATGTCGGAAAAATTTATATACAACAGTCCTCAAACAACAATCTTCAGAGATTTTTTTTTAAAAACCAGCAGTGTTCCAGCCACTGCCTTTTTGGGGCAAGACCCAACAATGCCCACTCTACTCTCAGGTCAATGCAGCTCTTACGGTGGCTAGCAGAAACGGCAAGAGGAAACGGTCTGATAGATGAACAAAAATAAATAAAAAAGGATGATCGTGATAGCTAACAGAATAGATTCATATTTTTATGAGATGGCCCAGAAGCTAGAATATCATCTTGGAGAAAATTACAATGGTGCAACATGATATCCATGACAATAACATGATGTCACATAGGCTGAATGGTTAGTAAATACTCTATTCAGTCTCTGTGTTTTCAATCAACAATTCAATGCTCACTTTCTTAAATATAAAACATTATCGATGCCTCAAGTAAAGAGATAATGATTTTAGGCAACACAAATTGAAAATTCTTCTTGCATACAGTGATCTTAAATCTTATCCTGTTACTAGGTAGACACTTGACTTAATTTTCACTTTCTGTAATATTATCCAAGTTTTTTTTATAAATATGTTCTACTTTTGTGTAAAACGCTTCAAAACGTAATGATGACGGGAAAACAATTTATGTATTTCCAAATTAAATGTTTTCACAAAACAGTAGATCATAGCCTTTTGATGAAGATGATGCATTTGCTCGTTATTGAAACATATGAATCCGCATGACTTCAAATGGCAGAGAGATAGTGCCTAGTAAGGCACTTGGTAAGCATGTTACTTCTATAGCGATGAAATGGTTCCTACAAAATCCAAAAACCTCATTGATTTGTGAACAAGAATAAAAATATATCGTTGATTTGTAAATTATCCATTATGTATGGAAACTAAGTTTTAATATTTAAGGTATAGGTATAATATAGTGTGTAGAAAAAATACATTAAAGAAAATTAATACTGACAAGGTCAGTTCGAAATTACATTGCTCTATCTGTTGGATTTCTGTAGGCGAGTTGATTACATGTTTTCCGAGTCACAAAGCAGCACCATCTTTTCACCAATGCACGCATCCAGTGATTTTAACCTCACTTTTTAAAAGAAAAACCAAAATAACCTAATTGGAACTGGTGTTGAATTTGTTCTTAGTTAAGTTCTCGATCCTTCATGTTCAATTCATGATAAATCCTCCATGCCTGGACCAATGAAAGAGATGTGAAATCAACCAGTGCTGCCTAATTGGAACGAGTAGAGATTAACATTGACATAAGGGAACGCCGATTAGGGAATGACAACGGTTATACCCTATTCATCTAAATACTTTACATATACGCACAAACACAAAATAAACAAAATTGCCTGCTATATACAAGCTGGAATCTTTGACGTTTAGTTAGTTGTATCCAAATTATTTCTTAGATGAAAATAAATATTTTACCCAATTTGTGTTTAAAGTTCTTTTATACATAGATGACTGGAAAGAAAATTGCAGTACATTATTTAGAAATATATAATAAATAGTGCAACTGGTGGAAAAGAACGTAAAAATGTAAAAAATACGAATAAAGTTACACGTTTACGTTTTTTCATGATTAGAAACTCATAATAACGTTTGAATTCTATTGAACATTCTGTCAGGGCAGGCAAGATTAATTGTATACAAATGTTACAACTGGTACGAATTCCCTCATTATCTAATACGTTATCATCTGTACTTTACCATCGAAATACGTACCTTTGATATCCATTGTGACCTTGGGAGCTTCCAGATAAGCAACCAACAAAAGAAAAAAAGCCATACGAAACAAAAACAAAAATTCCGTTCTTCCCGTAGTCCATATAGAGAAGTTATGAAGTCACAAAAAGTTAGCTTTACAAAGTTTCCACTTACCGTTTAAGCGTTTTTCTATGATACGAAACTTCCTGAATTCGAAGGTTTTGCATAATTTACATAAAAATAGAAGGTTCCAAATTCTTCCCTTCCGCACTTCGTTAAAACTTCTCAACTAATATAATATAATATATATACAAACCTTCTGCTTCAGCTCACAGATTGGTACATCCATCGTAATTGATACTCCGCCGGTTTCGTAAAATTTTCTATAATTTTTTCTTCTGAAGTTTTTACATAGGTAATCGTTTCAAATAAAGATCTGAAATAATTTTAGCCTTATATTGAATAAACGGTATAATTATGAATCAGGGTGTAATTTCATAAGAACATCGCTAAAAATTAGTTTCTTATTTCATATTTAAACTAAACATGCAATTTTCTGGAAATTAGTCGAAAAGTTTTTTTTACGAAAATAAAACCATACTTTTTTACACTATAAAGTTACAAAAAACGAAGTTTTGGAGGATATTAAAACATAAGAATACTGAACATAACAGCTGAAATTGTTGGTCAGTTTTACAATGAAATGCATCTCGTGAAGGTTACAATTTTTTATCCAAACCGCATGAGATTGCTACATTCTAGAAAGAAATCTAAACCAAAAACGGCACCGGCATCCTCTGGACCAGAGAGAGGGAGAGAGAGAGAGATGATCTTCTCCATCCGTAACATTTGTTTGGGAATGATCATAAATAATATCATCAAAAGAGCCTGTGTGTTATATTTTATGTACAAAACATTGTTTGCCAAATCTGCAGACTGTTTAAATATAGGACTGCATACTTTGCGAAGAATAACCATCTTCATGGGAGTAGAAGTGTGCCGGTCAGTTTTGATGAAAACAGGTGAGGGTCTTGCCCGTCTGTACCTCTGGTGTCAGGACATGGGCCCGCTTAGAGGAAAAGAAAGCAGCAATTTTGACTCTCTTTCCTCCTGGGGCCCGAAAAAGCAGTTTAGTGACTATGGCCGATGTTCTTCAGAGCATCTGAAACTTCCAGGCCGCAGACTTATCGCTGCTGTACTCGAGGCAATCTGTACTTCCAGGTGGTGGTAGACTGCCGTTTATGGGAGGCGTCCTGGAACTTAGAGTCTGGTGAGCCGCCGAAGAACCCAGGCCACCCATGTGAGTCCCTGTCATGGCAGGAGCACTCATCTGGGGAGATGTCATGGTTGTGACCGGCATAGGTGGTGGCAAGTAGTCCATGTTCATGTTGCCATAGTGATAGGAGGTGGGTCCGTACGACTGCGAATAACAACTGGGAGGTGTGTTGGCTGCCATTTGATAGGAGCGTTGCATGCAGCTGTTAGCTCCCATCAATTCCGCAGCTACGGGGCTGATGGTGGCCGGACTCCAGATGCTACTGGAATTAGTGTTGGAGGTGACCGGTGGTCCACCGGCTGAAGACGATGTCGAGGACGAGTGCGGCGGTGGCAGCGACGGGGGTTTGTAAGGGGATTCACCTCTGGAAGAAGGCGGCGTCGACGAAGATGGTGGACTTTTCGCTTTTTTCGGTCGACTTTTACTACTGCCACCATTCTGCTGTTGCTGCTGCTGCCGACATTTGGCTCGACGGTTCTTAAACCAAACCTATTTGTATAGAAAAATGTATAAGTATTTTATTTGTAATACACTGAAATACATGATTTGGTGTTCACTTTGTATCAGGCTTATTGAAACAATATTATCACTTTCTTCGTGACTACACTATTTTTGAGAAAAACATATTTAACTACCCTAGGATATTTTTAAAGAATGTAAGCATATTTTTTCTGGTAATTTTTATTGGTGAATTCCTTCTTTAAGTTACAAAAGACAATATCTAACATAAAAATGTTATGGCATATTATAGCCACTCTTCGCTCTGCAAGAGTCAAATTAAAAAATTCATGATAACAGAGAAATATTTGCTTATGAAACTATCATAAAATAAGCTGAATGGTTTATGTAGAATGGAAATAAGGTTTGTTGTACTAGGATTTAATACAGTTTACTTTGTCTGAACAACAGCCCGTGCAATTTGATTCTCCAGTTATGAAATGAAATAGGTTAACAACCATCGTAAGATACATCAAACCAACCATACACTTTTATTATATTTTCGCTGAAAATATTATAAAACTATATTTGAAAGGTAAAATACATTTTGAAAAAGCTTTGCCATAATAAATAAGAAGTTCTTCTGAAACAGACCATGGAAGAAATTTTTGGAAATAAATTACCTTTTCAGATGAAAAAAATCGAATGATTCATTTTACTAATTGCTCTGTAAAAACAATTACACTTAATTAAAACAGTAAAAAACGATGCGATACAGAGGTGCTAAATTTTAATTAGTTATTTAAATTTCGGTCGAATAACCCAATATCATTGCTGATGGATAGTATCATCCTAACAAGATCTAATCCTCAAGAACGTTTTCCAACGTTTTGATATCGAACTGTTCAGTGTTTAATCTGGCAGGAAAAAGAGGGTGCAACTTTCCTGAACCCTCCATAAATCTTTTATTCTCACCTGAACTCTTGATTCCGGCAAGTTGATCTTGAGCGCTACTTCTTCTCGCATGAATATGTCAGGATAACGAGTTTTACTGAAGAGGGATTCCAGCACATCAAGTTGGGCTCTCGTGAAGGTCGTTCGTTCCCTCCTTTGCTTTCTAGGGGGTGGAGCAGGGGCTGCAATACACACAAAACATTCATTAGTCACCCACTAATCCTTCACGAAACATAGAAAACACATACTGAATTTATCGGACCAAGTCGCGATACGTCATTTGTCAGAAGTAAGGCGAGGGTCAATGCGTCCAAGGTGACTGGGGGGTGTGCACTCGCTCGAAATGGAATGCTTTTTTATACAGAGGAATCCTTTGGGATGCATGAGGCCGATTTTGGTCCCAAGATTGATGGCCCGATATGCTTTCAAAAAGAATAATAGACAGACTGTTAATTCCACACGTTTCAAATGATTCTACTTTGGGGAGTCTCGTTTTCTGGAATGATTTTTTTAAATCTTCGTAGGAGATAATGTCGTGTACATTCCTCGTGAGACAGATGATTAACTAAAAACTAATCCCACTAGAGTGAAAGTTGTTACATTGTATGTTTTAGGAACGGAATACTCAAACTGGCATTGATTAAGGAATCGGAGTTAACGAATTAGACTTCTGAGAGCTGTGATGATATAGATTATTCGAATTTTGATGATTCGATGTGATGATTCGAAAATTAAAACAAAACTGTATCGCTTTAAGTGGTTGTTGATTTTGGGGATTTTTCATAAGAAATAGTTTCCTGAATCTTCATATGAAAATAATGAACAAGTTTCAAGGTATTAAATATTTTAAATAATTCTTAATGATTTTACTCTGAGGTGAGTAAATTTGACATAAATATTTTTTCGTCTTATTTGCAGCAGTTCCATAATACTAAATCAGTTGCATATCTTAGGACAAAAGCAGTTTGAATAGGCTTAATTTTCCAAATCATATAAATTATTACCAATAAAACTTTTTATATAATATTAAGCATCGCGCGCGCGCGCGTCCCCTTTTTACGAATGTTTCATTTATAGATAATTTTATTGAGTGGACCAAAATTATTTTTAAAAAAATGTTATTTATGTTACAAAACTTTCATTTTAAATTTATCCTAGTGCAAATCCCATTCGATTATTTTTACTCTGACATATTTTAAAAGACGAAATTTTAAATTTCGACGCATTAAAATTCAAATAGGTTCTTTTCAATCAGCACGTTGTTGGTGTTTTAAATTCTGAGTCACGCATGCAAATAGCATTGAAAGAACAACAAATAAATGCAGACGATGGTTGTCGAATTTCCGTTAAGTGGTTAAAGAATAGTTAACCTTCAAATAGATGGGAGCAGCTTTCGAACAATAACTGTTATGTCTGTTTATAAAAGCTTAATTCGAATTTACTAAAGTAAAATAATAGTTACAAAATCATAGAATGACACTTCAAATGCTTTATGTATTCTTAAAAATGAAGAAATTAATTTGAGAGTGGGAGCAAGAAAATGTAAACTTCTTGACGCATGATTTTATATTTCACTTGTTGTGTGAGCGAAATAAATAAATAAAAAAAATAAGCGGGCACTTCCTTTCCTTATCAAGATATACATAATTATGAAGCTTTTAAACTACGTAAACAATTAATACATTTGACGCAAATATATATATTTTTTCAAATTCTAATTTTAGCTTTTTAATATATATTTGAGATTCCACATGACATATCCGAGTTTTAATTTTAGTTATAATATATATACTGTCTCCTTTTGAAGCAGCACGGAGGAATGCTACTTTGGGGAAAATTTTGTAATTTTTATTCTCTGTCCGAGGACAAGGACAGCGCCTGAGCCGATACTCCTTCTTGAAGTTGCACACTAGCGAGAAAGTATTTGTTTCAAGTGGATTTAGCGAACACGTGGCCCACGTACATGGCGGACCTTTGATGGAATCAAAATTCGAACCTACAGCGTTCTGTTTAGGAAGCCAACATTGGACCACCGCGGCCTCAATAATAACTAAGGAGGAAAATTAAAGAGCTTTGTTAATTTTATTAGGAATAGTAAAAGTTAAAATGCAGTATGACGGAAATAAGATAATGATGGTAAAATTACCGAACAGATAATGATATGAAGAAAAAGAAAACGTAAAGACGCTGGAAAGAAAATAGTGGAATATCGGAAAATGTTTTCTCTTTTGGAAAAGAAAATATTTCGCGATATATTCAAGATAATATATCTACTGGGAGAGTAAATAGAAGCATCTGCTTAGTGATTAATTGTCTTTCATCAGAGCAGAAAATACGCTGGAACTTATTTTGAATATCTCTAATACATGTATTACATCCATCAGAAAGGAAGAAGTTACGTATTTCTAGTACTTTGGTGAAAATTCTCACAATTGAAATTCTGGCACAGGAACAATTTCCACTCATCCTCTAGAGCTATACAGAAAACCTTCTCAAGTTTGCCTATTGGATTAACTATTACCATTTAAGCAATAAGCTTTAAAGCATTGAAATAAAAATTTGAGCATGAGAAGCAGTTGGATTCAAAGAATGCTTTGGTTGCACTATCCATCTCAAGGAGGTACAGTCACAAAACTATATACTCAACCTTCTCCTTCAACGGGCTCAAAAATGTATCTAATTCTTATTCTCACCTACATAGCGAGGCGATGGTTGGAGAATTCAAAAGCATTTAACCTCTTGGCCTCCGTAGATTAGAGGCTCGGAATACCGTCACCACTAGGGGAGAGAGAGAAAAAAAAAAAGAGAAAAAGAAGCCTTCCAAATACTATTACTCGAGTAGTAAGAAAAAAGAGGGATGATAGCAAAAAAAGAAGAAAGACACTGACAAAAGGCAGCAGAACTCTCCCTTCTACAACAGTAAGAAGAGAAAAAAAAATCTGTTTCTGGAAAGGTAAAGAAAAGTACGAGTAAATGTGTTGCTAATCCTGTAATGACCCCGAAATGAAGTACGCATTCGAAGGGGAGCATGAGGGGTGCAGCTTCGCTTCATTACCATTTCCGAAGCTGAAAGATTCCTTTAGACGTCCTTTCTGACTGGATGGAGGTTGAGGTAAATGTGTGGCTACAGAGGTTGCGTCGAATGCTGCTGGGCTTCTATTTGTAGTCACGGTTCCATTATGTTTCCCTTGATGGAGCTGCATCTTACTCTAATGGAGCCGTGTAGTGTTATTTGAGCAAACAACGAAAAGTACGCCCGAAGAGTTGGTTGCTCTGACCAATAGGCTTCCAGAGAGTGATTTCGCGAACTCCATGCGAGGAGCCATTTCGTCCCCTTTGACCTGTTTCCTCAATCTTTGAACAAAGTACATTTTTGCACTGGAAATAGTGGCTTTGTTGTGCTTCAATTAATATAAGGTAGTGCCTAAAAAATAGACTTCGTAATTTTCGGACAACATATTACCGCGGATGTTTCACTTAGATAACTTAACGTCAACACTGGCCGTTTCGAAGTAAGCATTTATGATAATAAAGAAGTAATTTTTTACTAAAAATTTCGTTCATTCTATTTATTTTCATTGATCAGCATTGTTGTCCAATGGCTTACAATGTACAAGTTGTTATAATAATAATTAAAAATTTTTATGATCCACAGGTATTCCATCGAAATATTCAAACTAAATCACTGTGGTGAATGCGAGGGTTATCATTACACCAATTAGAAAAAAATAGATAGATTGTTTCTTAAAAGTCAAAAATACTGTTTCTTAAGCCCTTGAACCATATATGTGTGAATCGAATTCAATCTCCCTTTTTGAAAATTTTTACTGTCCTCGCTGGTTGCACGAACTCCATTACGCCGAAAATATAAATCCATTTTCAGTGCAATATCATTTATGCAATAAGAGTATAAGAAACTTAAAAAATAGTTGTTTAACCTGTAACATCTAATGGCATGAGAGTCCCTTTTGATTGTATTGTGACAAAAAATGAATAAGTAAATAAAACTTTGTGGAAAGGTGTTCAAATAGGCTTTGACTTTTGAACATTTTACAATTTTACTCTTAGGTATAAAGATCATAGTGTTTCCTACATCATTCTATGGCGCGTCAGAAAAAGACTATAAAATATCTCCTATCGATTGCTTGTATTCACTCAGAATGATTCAAGCCAAACCGTGGCTCTCCAAGAACACATACCCTAACTCGGACACGAAATCCTCAAGAAAACATCGAATGCTCCATGGAATGCTCTCTACATAACAACACTTCGTTAAATGGCATCGCCAATTTTATATTTCTCTATCTCTGCGAAAGTATGCCAACCGTGAATCTATCCTTACGTGTGTGCATTAGATATATCTATAAAATAGGGCCCAGCGTCCGTCTTTTGTCGATGCTATCGCTTTCCGGACTCCGATCGGGCAGGAATTCCATCTCTCTGCTAGTAGTCCTCCTCGAATTATCGAACCTCTCTCTAAGACCTCCTCAAGGGCGGACCGGAAAAGCGAGAAAATCTATCCGGCCAAAGAAAATGACAGCGACGTCCAGCTCGGGGGTCACCGGTTGCTAAGCGACGGCAGAACGACGAGATCTGCGATGCGATGGTCTGTCAATAAAAGGAAGCCGCCGCTTCCCTTCTCACAGAAATCGATGGGAAATTTTTGAGGTTGCCGTCTCCCAGTGCGCTCTGCATTGCAGCTCTCCTCCCCTCATCCCGAAGAGTCCAGTAGAGATCCATCCTCATCCGATGGCCCTTCCTCTTACTGGAGAGACAAAACCCATCCTCTCCAAGGACCCTCAGCTACGACGGATGGAGTGCCTTCCACTTTCCAAGCTTTGTATAGGAGTGCCCGCGGAGAGAAGACAATTAGCATTTGGGTTGAAAACCCTGGGACTACACTACGAATTGATGAATCGCTTCAAACCAGTGTTTTTTGCCCCCTGAAAATTATACAGACAAGAAATTTTATTGGAAATGATCACGAAACGTGTGTTCTTCATAAAAATGAATAGGTGAAATAATCTAAAGATTCGAAGATGTTACTAATTACTTTAGGGTCGGAAGTCAGGAGTCCACACTACGAATCGGTGAATCATTTAAGAAAAGTGTTTTTTGTCCCCTTAAAATTATCCAGACACGCAGTTTTATAGGAAATGTTCACGAAATATGTGTTTTTCATAAAAATGAATAGGATAAATAATCTAAATGTTAAATAATCATGAATCCACGCTCCAGATTGATGAATCAATTCAGGCAAGTATTGATTGCCCCATAAAATAATACAAACAAGCAAAATGATCGTGATAATTGTTTTCTCTATAAAAATAAATATATGAAATAATTTACAAAAGCAAACTTTGCAATAGGATGGCGTTGGGTTGAAAATCGTGGATCCACTTTACGAATTGATGAATCGTTGTAGCTGAGTGTTCTTTTACCTCATATTATTATCCAGACAAGCAATTTTAGGGGAAATGACCTGAAACTTGTGTTCTTCATAAAAAAAAAAGAATTGATGAAGAATCTAAAATTTCGAACTTTGCATGGGAATGCTTTTCATGGAAAACAATTATCATTTCCTCGTCACAAACAGTTTGATGAATGCAGACTAGGGCTTTAAAAGCCCTTTTTAAGGGGGAAAAGGTGAAACTTGCGTTCTTAAAAATGAATAGGTAAAATAATCTAAAGTTAATTTCAAAAAGTTATCTAATTAATTTATATCGAGACTTCTTAAATTATGAGAAGTGAAGAAGATTCTTCTGTTTGCGAAGCTTTCGTATTTGGATTGCAAATCAGGGTTAAACGTTTCGAATAATTTTCTGGCTACACGATAGTTTTCATTGAAAATGAGCACAAAATGCGTTTTTCAATTAGAAATGAATAGCTAATAAAATCTTACTATCATTTAGAAATGTAATTCCCACATATCTTATCAGGGCCTTTAAACTATTGGTCTGTAGACAGCACATACAGTTTTCAGATATTTCATCATTTTAAACTAATAATCAAGAAAACAAAAATAAACTTAAAAAGTAATTCTTAATTAACAATTCAAGATTCTAAAACAATTCAAGTAATTCTTAATTATCTCTAAGCAGGGTTTCTTCAAGTAAGGGTTATTTATTGAGAATTTTGGAGTCGACGCATATTTAAACAGATTCTTCAGAACTTTTTATCAAAAATTATCCGGAAAACAATCAGGATTTTAAAAATTCCATTGCAATTCACAAAATGATTGATTAGAAGTAAAATAACTTTTATTTATCATTCATTTACTTTTTTTCTACACTAAAGGATTTTTTTTATTAGACAATGAGATTTCAAGAAATTTTTGAGACCAATAAGTTTCTGAAGTCGGAAAGTTTATGGTTTTTGCTGGTAGTGTAACCAAGAGTTAGAAGTTTTATCTTTCCTATATGAAAATCAAAGCTGAACACAAAGAATGATCATTAAGATGAGAAATCAGGTTAATCTATTTTCATTTTGAAGAACCTTTGGTGTAAAATCTCTATATTTGTTGAATACATGGAAGTGATCAACACTACAAGCTTTTGAATCTGATGACACAAACCAGGAGGATAAATATTATCCCATGCTAAAATTAAAGTTCTACATAATGAATAGGAATTAATATTAGAGTTTTAAACAAAAAAGTTTTTTGTGATAAACAATAAGAATGAAATTTTTCGTTTAACATTACGTATCAGTGCAAAGCTTCTTAGATATGTTAAACTAAATATAATAAATCTGTTAAAATTTAAAAATTTAAAGAAAATCAAAAGAAATGAGAAGTGTATTGACGAGATCGCCAGCACCCAAAAATTATCTTATTAGTAAAATAAATGTTTTTAGGCACTTCGTTTAAGCAAGCATAGAGTGTGAGTAATTTGAATCAGTACTTATTATAGGAGACACAAATTAGAATCTGTACAGAACAAATTTCTGAATGCAACGAATATAAAAACAATCAAAGTTTCCGTTTAAAAATTTATTTTGACAATAAAAAATTTTAGTAAATTTGATTAAAATAGTGCTGTTAAAGATTCAATAGCAACCGAGGTTATTTTAAATGTAAATTACCATTTTTGTACCTTAACTATTTTTAGTAATTGTTCAGGAATAAAATAAATGAAACTAGTAGAAATTTCATTAGATAACGATTAGCGAGTGTTGATTAATATTCCCAGTCGGAACACATGAATAAAATTAAAACGTATGAATTAATTTTACTAACAACAAAACTGTTCTTAATTTATTAGTTGAAATATTAAAACATTTTGATACTTTATTAATTAAGCTGCAAAAAATAATGACTGAACAATTTATCAAATACCAACAAAAATTTGTAAAATACTTTTAAACAGATATGAAAACAATAATGCTTTATTTTTCATTGTTTTTTATTTGTTTTTGTTTCTTCTGATACAAGAAACAAAAAATGTGATATCCACATTACGAAACAATTACAACTGTCACTTCTGCATGAAGGAGTATATGTATCCGCATTTCTTCCAGTACAACATCAGTAATTTATAAAACTAAAAGTTCTTAGCATACTGCTGCTGTAAATATTGAAGTGGTTATTATGGAATATGTTGTTGTCACATGTCTTAAAACACTTCTGTTTCGATTTTACGAACAGCATCCATACGCATATCAATCTGGCCAGCGAGTAAATATCCCCGACGAGGAAATCCGGTAATTATAAAAAACACAACCGCCGTAAGATGCACGGGGAAAGGTATCGTTTTTCATTAAGGTGTATATATATTTTTTATACTCTTAACACGAAGTCCGGCTTCCACATTACCTTTAATGCATGTGGCTGATGAGAAGAGAGAACTCAGAAAAAAATTAAGAAAAGTGGGAAAAAAATTCTGATTTATCGGTCGCATGATCGCTTTTAAATCGTTTTATGGATTAGCTCTTGGAATAAGAAGAAGATTGCTTATTTTTTCAGCTCTCTAAGAAGAAAAAAAAAAATAAGTGTCCATTTTTTTTCTCCCTCTGTCTCTTTTCTTCTTCTACTCTTTAATGAAATATTCCGATTATTCTATTCTTTTGTAAGCTCATACACTAGAGAATGAGTCTCTCCCTCCCCCACCCCTCCTGCTCCAAGTGTTATTTATTTATTTTTTCATCCTCTCTCATGGCAGGGACACATTAGAGAGAGTCATTCTTAAATTCAGGTTTTAATCCATAGGTACGCCTCACTGAATATTTCATAAATTTTCTTTCAGTGGACATAACGATATTTTGCTAATCTTTTTTAATCCCGGTCGCGAGTCTCTATTCAGTCCCATAGAGATTTTTGTCGTTATTTGCGTGGGACACGATTTGAGGCCCTTCCCCCTCCTCAAAACGGTTTGCCTTTTTACTCGCCAGATGGGGCTGCTTTACAAATCTGTGATGCAAACGTTCATAGGATTTTCCCCAAAGCCCCTCTTAGTCTGCAAAATTCTAACTGCTCTAAGTCCTAAATCCACTTCGTACTCCATCAAAATTCTGATTCGACGCCTTTTAGGATAGATTATCATATATCTTCTTAGTAGACGAGTAAACGCTTTTGAGCAAGTACTCCTGGGCAAGAGTTAAGCTCACAGATAATACCTTTTCGCCATTCCTTGGGACTCATTTTACGCCAATGAAATATGTCGCATAAATTCCCTCCCGTCGAAAATCACTTAGATGTGTCTCGAAAATCGCATATCGCTCCAAATGTTTCCACTTCAAGAATGCTGTTGCTTTTAATGACGTGCCAATCACTCACGGCCAACCAATCCCGATGACGTGCCGTTAAGGAAAAAGAAACAATCAGCTGCTGATTGATTGAGGACTTCTTTAAATAAGTAATGAAATTTGTTGGGAATATATCGACACGTGTCTCAAACGATTGCCATTGAAATAGTTGAAGAATCCGTTTAATGATCAGTCAGTAGAAGGGAATCTCTCTCAATGTTGTTACGGTAAATGAACGATACTTTACGGATCACGTAAAATGGACTTTCTAAAATCAGTTAATGGTTTATCAACGGTCAAAAAGATGCATCATTAGGAAAAAAGGAACAGCCGCATGCGGATTACGAAAAGAGGATCTCTTTGTATAAGTAACAAAATTTTCTGGAGTTTATTGACACATGTGTTATATGGTTTCAAAAGCTTCTATGATCAGTAGTTGAAATTTCCTTTTGATGATGTGTCAATAGATGGGAACATATTTCATTAAGGTGCAACAAATAACCCTGAGGTAGAGTTAACCTCGACAGTCATTGGGAGTCGTTTTATGCCAATGAAATATGTCTCACAAATTTTCTCGTGTCGAAAATCACTTAAATGCGTCACTGCTCCAAATGTTTCAGTTTCAGAGTTGGTAGCTGTTGCTTTTAATGACGTGTCAATCAATTACTCATGGGCGACAAATTCCGATACTCTTAAAACTTCATGAAAAGGAAATAATAAATTGATGATTACGTATAAAGAACACCTTTAAATAAATATTAAAATTTACAGGGAGCTTATAGGAATGTATCTCAAATGCAGCATTAAACACAACGAAATATTAAAACATTATCTTAATTATATCAATCGATGAATTGCTATATTACGATAAGGAAGTGATCTTTCATTGAATGCACAGAATGGCCGTATAAAATCAGTAAATTATTTACTCGTTAGTATACTTGGAAGTATTTTCAGTGCTCTGTCATAAAGTGTTATTTCAGAGTCCTGAAAATGTTTTACAAAGCATTAATTTGAAATGACACTGCAAAGTTACACTGATGTTACAAAACGGAAATTCTCGTTTCGAGAATATAAACTAGTTATTTAATAAATTTAGAAATATGATTTAAATTTATGTTTTTATAGTTTCTCGTATTGACAAGTGTGATTGTGACTTAGAGGATTTTGAGAATTTAAAGGCAAACATTTTACTTCAGTTAAATTAAAAATAAAGTATACTTTTACGAATTACACAATTTCGGCAATTAAAATCATACCTTTACGTAAGTTAATATTGCCCATATACAGGCAACATATTAGTCCTTCCACAGAAGACATCATGTCACTACAAAATGCTTTTCCAGTCACTCAACTCAGTTAGTAGATTCAATTTTAACTCAAGTTATCTTAAATTTTAAAGACATGGCAAATTATTAAAGAGATTTATTTCTTGTGACAATTTAAGTAGGTAATTAAATCTAATTTCTCCCCAATCTCTTTGGTTGAATTATTTTAATTGTTTCTTTTATTATTTAAAGTGTTTACTTAATTCAAATTATAATCTGAAATGAGTATTCATAAATAAATTCATCGTAAAAGACGGTATTATGGTATTTAGACACGTACAAAATCAAATGTACGTGTCTAAATCATTACAAGAATAATAAAGAAACTGTCATTATGTTTCACTGGTTGGATAGACCTTCATAGAATTGTGTGTCTGCAGAAGCAGTTCGGATTAAAGTTCTGAAGATTGAGAAGTGAGTAGGTCCAACATGATTGGATGATAATTATTATTGCATTCTACATTATAAAACAATATAGTATTTTGAATACGAATAACTTTCAAAACATTACTGATGAAGAGATTGGGGAACTACTTGCCATTTATATCATTAAACAAAAATAATAGAGAGGAATATGAAATCGATGTTTTCGGGCAAAAGAAAATTGTATTGAATTTTAAGCTAGTATATTAGAATATCAAATAAACAATAACGCTCTTCACATATATCAGTAATTTAATTTAGATACAATGCTTAACTGAATATGAGACTTGAACAATCAAATGATTCCGGTAATACATAAGCATTTTTAAGAGGCAGTATTTATTTCTAAAATAATGAAAGGAATTATCAGTTTGTTAGTTGGATTAATATTTCAGAAGAAAAATGAAAAATTAGAAGAGCTGAACAGTATTTATTATACTTATCAATTGTGCAGGAACATATTCCAAACAAAAAAGGGCATTTCACGAAATTTAATGCCATCAAAACATTTTTAGCATTTACTAAACACGCTTCAACAGTTCGTTTCTATATAATTTCCACGTGCTGCATTCGCGTGCATTTACTTGGATTACTACCAGCTCTTAAAGGGTTCCGTCAAACCAATCGATGGAAATAAAAGCAAGAAAAGAATAAATAGCGTAGAACACTGTTGAAGGTAAATTAATTACATACTCTTTTGTGAGTATCATTATAGGGACGGAAATTCCAAGTAAAAGAATGCGCATTTATGTTGATATGACAGAGCTTGGTAGAGCTGAGCTCTAGTAGAAATAACAGAGAACCAAATATATGGATCGATCGCAAATAAAAACGCTCTCAATTTTATCTCACAAAATGGATCTCTATTTTAATGTTCGAGATAAGTAGGCTAATAGGTTCTACGGTACAAAACGAAGAATTAAAGAAACATCACTCGTATAACGGATTAGAGAGTCATATAACGACTGATACGTTCCGAGTCGACAAAGAAGACAATTCTTATGCAGATTAACGGGGTAGAAGCTCTTTCGCATTAAAATTCGGAAAGAAGTGTTTTTAATCGACAAATCGCGAGGGAAAAGTTCTGAATTGGAATAAATAACCCCAAAAGTGTGCCTTTTGAACACAATTCTGAATTTGTGTGAGAGGTATTTGTGTTACGATGTTAATGACTGACGTAAACTGGAATGAAATATTAATAGATTCTTAATGAACGGCTTATTTTGTTAAATAATGACCGAGAACTGTTTTGAGAGTTTTTTTTAAAATTATCTTTGACTATTTTCTGCTATAAAGGCAAAGTTAACGGAAGTTATATCTTTGATCTTTATGCGTTATATAATTGGAATTAGTTATCTAGTCATTCGTATGAGTAGTTACAATTAAAAGTATTCATTACATCTCCGGAATATTTATTACGTATTTTATGCCTTGATTTTAAGAAGACTTTCTTTTATACTTTATTTGTGCCTTCTAAAAGCATCAAACAACGGAAAACTAAAACTAAAAATTTAAAATTTATTAAAAAATAGAAAACTTATCAAATCTTACATCGCCCTCTAATCAAATTTCCAGAAAAAAATTGTGTAAAAAAGAAAGAAAAAAAAAACACAATTTAGTTCTAATTTCTAAACAATCTCTTAGATCTTCAATCTTAAAAATTTGGGACTTAAAAGTTAACAAATTTTAAAACGAATATTTTTTTAAATAAAAGAATGATTGTTTTTCAGTAAGAAGCCTGTTTAGATAACAAACTCTATATCATTTGATGATTTATCTGCGGAACGTAACTTTAAACTAAAAGATAGTAAATCAAGTCTAAATCAGCAGGAATGATGATCACTGAAGACCGTTGAATCCTACATTCGTAAACATAGTATTAAATAATTTGTTTTCTTATAACATTCTTTATTAAGATTTAGTTTCAGTTCTTTATGCGAATTCGCCCATCATTTTAATTGGAATAAACTTTCATTAAAATCATAATTCAAAATTTAAGTTGTGTACTCTTTTTATTCGTTTCTTTTATGCTTATTCAAACTGTTGATCATACTTCATAAAAGTTACACAAATACGTAACAAATACGAATTATTAATTATATAAAATATGTTTGTTTTCATTTAACATTTTATTCACTTCTACTAAGTATGTCTTAAGAAATGATATTGAAGTTTTATATGTCTCTAGGTTTAACAATTTATCAAAAAGATGTCGACTCCACCCTCCCATTATGTTTAAACTTTCTCAAATCTGCTTTACTTATAGCTCCTAAATTGTAACAAAAGTAATATGACATTATATGGATAAAGCATTTGAGCTAGAGAGCCAGTTTGCGATTTTGCTTTGCTTTTATTTTCTCCTTCTTTCCATTTTTTTAAAATTTTGATACAGGAATCAAATAGAAAAAATTAATTTTTATAACTTCAGCATTTTTACTTATTAATTAAACCACACGGTCTTCTATCTACCTTTAAATTCTAAAGAACATTTTTCTGTTTCTAAAAAAAAAAAAAAAAAAAAAAACATTCAAAGCAAATGACTGCCGTGACTGTATTCCGCATTTGTCTATTCCCTTTAGTGGAATTTTTGTCCCAATTCCTCCTTTAAATCTTGTAAATAGTCAATGGGAAGTGAGTTTACACGGGTAAACAAACTGTTAAATGTGCATAAATTAATCGCCATATTTCCTATCTAAATAGATCTGGGGCCTCAAAGCGAAACCATCCTTGATTAGCACCACCAGCTACCATCCATAATTAACTACTAAAGCTGGCCGATCTAACTGCGTATTTGTATCAAGATTAGCGCAATACAACCCCACATCCTTTTCAGCGTTATTTATAAGCAAGCCTGCTATCAACCCTATGAGTCATCTGGAAATACTTGTTAACCAGGTCACTTTATTTATTTGACTGATTGACAGGCATTGAGCATCATTATTTTCCGTCCTCGTACTTGAGGTATTCTCCGTCCCACTTTTACGCAAGTCTACATCAGACAGAACAGTTTCCAACCGAGATCTTGGTGCCCCAGGGCTCAACACTCAGTATGTTTTCCGACGTGATCATCATATTAATTTTAAATCCTATGTACTAAATAAGGCATTGCTTTTATGTAGCAATTTATCCGATAAGATATGTTTTGGAAAGGAAGCAGTAAACATATTTCAATTCCTTTGTAAAGTGGCAACGCTGAAGTGGCTCGCATCACATATTCATTCATTTCTATGCAACGGCCCTCATATAGCCCAGTCATTCCGCATTGCTCTCCAATTGTTGATACTCATTCATGAATCGTTTCTTTCTTTAAAAGGAAAAATAGAAAGAGGAAAGGGAAAACGGAAAAGAAAAAAAGATAGCGACCAGTTGACTAATCTGCAAAGACCCCTCCCCCCGCAATACAATACAGATATTGTTGCCACCAAAAAACTGTCAGATGTTAATGAAGTGTAATAAAGATTCGTCTACCACACCTCCATAGCGGAAAAAAGAAAATAATAATAATATAAATAAAAAAAGAGGAGCGGAAACCCCCCCCCCCTTTCCTCCCACGGCAATGTGATCATTTCAACCATGGTAGCCTCGCGCCATTCTTTCTAGTCTGTGTGGCTTTCAATGTTAACGGTTCCGAGGTAGCCAGTTTCATGGGGAGGATTAAAAATGGCCACGAGAGTGGGTTGCATTAGCCTTTTGGATTCCCACCCCAACCGTTTCCATGATTATTTTGAAATCAACTCCCCTCCAGGATTAGCATTTCGAACGGGATTAAACGGGGGATCAACTTATGGCAGTCGTCAGTCTAATGATACGCTTTCCTTGTAACCCCGTGTACTAGGTGAGAAACCAGCGTGTCATGCGCTCAATCAGGACCGTTTAGTTGATAACCAATCCTTCTCGATTAGGACGTGTGAGAGAAAATTCATTGCCGACCTCAAATGGAATTCGAGGACTAGAGGCCGAGGGAATGGGAGGGGGAGAAATGAACAAAAACTCGTCTGTGGATCATCTTTTGGTTGACATGCCTTTTTTGCTGTTTTTTTTTATTTCCCTACAATTAATGGTGATACTTTGTTTAAAGTGTCTGCAGGAAGGTTTTTAGTGTCGATGGAAAATGATAGACAAGCCAGAGGGGTATCTGGTAAGAACCAGAAAAAATGAAACTGGAGGATACACGTTTTTACTCCCGCAAGAACGAGACTTCCTGATCTTAGGTTTAAATTTACGTACAATCGACTGTTGGGTGATATTTAGAAAGAGCTTACAATAATGATTTAATGGGTGTCATTTAAACTGATAGCGTAGCTTGGTATTTTTGATTAGACTTGTGCGAATTTAGTTTTGGATCTCGAACAATATTTAGGAAAAGCCATCCCTGAGCTCTCATCTTTGTTGTAGGTCTTTACCAATCGATATATTATTCCTTTCTATATGTACTGATGTACAATTTTGTTATGAATTCTGTCTGCAATTTTGCTCTGAGCATTCCTCCATAATTTGTTGCCATGATTGCTTTTTTTATGCCTTAAGGACCTTTTAAACATGATTAAAGAGAATCAGAAACCCATAAAGAGCTTTAATTTCAAAAATTTATAAAAAAAGAACTCAAATAAATACGTCAAACCAAACTCCTTATCCCATTTCATGCGCCTTTGTTGATTAATTCTTAGGCACAACTTTCCGAACTAGTGCTAGACTTACAACTGAGGCTTTGAGAACTAAAATGGACCAACCCACAATGTTCTCTTAACTGAGATAGGTAACATATTGAAATGAAAACATATTTTCTAACAAAGCCGGGGTGTATTAAAAGAGTTTTAACCGCCCTACAATAAATAGTAAGATTTATCTAGTGGGTCAATTTCAATGCTTATAAAATGTGATGCGTAGCTCAGCTTAGCGAAAATTGTGGGTTGGTTCTCTCTGGCTCTCAACGTATATATTAAATAATTATTAGCTTATTATATAGCTAATATTAGGTAAAAGGGGTAGTAATTATAGAGGAGATTCAAGAGGATTCAGTAGTTTGCTTACCTATATTTATATCTATTTACCAAAACAGATTATCACCCACCAAAACAGTTCATCCGTTATATAAATCCATTTTCTTTTCAAGGTTATATTATTAAGAAATTTTATACTTTATGTAGCAGCATTATATTGTTACAAAAATCGAGCGCACTTTAAAAATAATCCTGCATAAATAAAATTAATCACTAATAGTTGCTCCATACATTTTTTTCTTTCTCAAAAAAGCGAGTTAAAATTTCTAGATGTTAATTCATAAAATATTTGATAAGTACATTAAGATGGTTACATCAACCATTTTAGCTATTCTATAGCTAAATCTTGCTGTGGCTTATTATTATCTATGCAACAGACGAAACACAAAAATCGTATTTTTTCACCCTGAATTATATTCTTCTGAAATAAATGCAATAACTTTATTTTTATCCACTGTTTGAAACATCTACAAGAGAATTTTATTTAGAGTTAAGTCGTAAGAATTTTTATCTCTAAAATATAATCGATTTTATTTAAGAATTTTACTTTTTAAATGATATCTAAAATTTATTATTATTATTATTAGATACGTCGTAAGCAGAAAATATTTCGTAAATCCGACACGTTTCTTGAATTTTTGTTATGCATACTCTTTGAAAATACTATTCAGAGAATCCTTTTAATTTTAAATTATGCAACGTATTAACCGTATATTAAAACATAAGCAAAGCTTTTTTTCAGCTCTAGGATAAAGCAAGAGGAATCATATATATATAAGAGGAAAAACATAATAGAAAAACAATAAAATAAATTACAAACATTCATATCAAATTCGAAAGGATATGAAAAAAAACGATATATATATATAAGATAGATAGATTCCTACCTTTACAAGGGATTAAATCCATTTTAAAAAGTTATTATTGATAAAGTAAAAAATATTATTGATGACGTTCGCTAAAATTTTAATATATTTTCTCATGAAAAGAAGATCATAGATTTTAAAAATATTGTAAGTTTAAAAAATACTAAGACTGTTAATTTTTACTCGTCCAAGAATTTATGTTCAGAACACAAACATTTCCCCAGAGTGTCTTATTTTTACTTTCTCCTGTTTATTTCACAAATCTCCACTATTTAAAAAATATTTTCATAAAAAACAAGAAAGATAATTGCAGTTTAAATCAAAATATAAATAAATATAGCTGACAATCAAATGAGATTACGTTTACTTTTTATTAAAGTTTCTATTTCAGTTTTAAATTGTAGGCTTCAATAAGAGGAGTATACTCCTTGGAAGTTCCTAATACTTTAATCATTAAAAATAATCAACTACATCACCCTTTTGAAATGCACTTGGTCAATTCGAACCATATTGACAAAAATATCAAAAGATGACATCGTCGAAAATAGTAAGTAATAAATCTATTTAATACATCATGTTCAAGTTATAATTCCCAAAATAAACCCTCTGAGCATTGCTTTTACAAACAGCATGAATACCGTTAATTATTGACTTTGGCCAGAACCTTTCTGGAAATTCCTTTGAAAAGTATTCACGAGTTTTTTTCTTTCTTTTCTGGAAACAAACTGTGTGCGGGCCACGAGGTAGTGTTTACGAAACATTGTAACAGAGGCATATTTTCGAAAACATCAATCCGTCGTGTTGAATGCCAGGGTCCCAAATAAAGGCTCAATTTTTTGAGTGAAGGGGCTCCAGATCAAGGGTGAAAACCCACCCCAGTCGAAAGCCTTTGGGTGGCATATTGTAAGCAAGTTTGCGTTGTGATAGTCGTCTGGAGCGATGCGCTGCTGCATGCTGGAGCAGGTAATAGGCTTTGTAACTCAGACAGACCCTCATGCCACTGCCAGCAGAGGGTGATATACATTCCGCTTCCCCTCTCTCATCTTTTCGCAACTTTAAAACTCACAAAGAATATTTTTTTGCTCCTGAGGATTAAGGCCGCTGTCCAATCTGTCGGCAATCGGCTGCATAAAGGCACAAATAACTGGATTAGGGGAAGCCCGGCAGCCGATAGTTGCAGGTGTGGCACTGCATGAAAGAATCTCTCTTTCTCGTCTTCAAATCCCCTTTTTTCTCCGGTTTTTACATTTCCCTTCCCCCCGGCCCTAGATGCACCCCTCACTAATCTCCATCCTTTTGTGCTAAAGTCCACGCAGTATCTAATCCTCTTCCTGAGACTTGCTTCAACAGGATGGTGAGAGTTATTAATAACGCGCAACCCCCAGATTAATCCTATCTGTGTTCCGCGGTCACTGTGACCCACGGGTCGACCCTCAATGGGCTCTCTTTCTGCCACCCACAATGTATGGTGGTACAATGGATCGCTATCGATCTCTAAATGACCATCCGAATCACAGAGATTGAACAAACAATCAAATTGAGATGCCTGGACTGGAATTCCTCAGCGACAGAATAATGCCTTCAATTTCTTAAGGTTTCTCAATTGCCAATATAGCCTAAAATACCGGTCGCTTCGAGTGGTTTCCACATCTACATGCTAGAGATATGTCTCTGAAATATATAACTTCTCTTCGGGATTTTTTTTTAACGTCCTGAAAATTTTGAGCGTTTGGGTGATCTGTCCAAAAAATATTAAATTTATTGATGATAATGTTAAATCGTTCTGAACTATAATTTAAAATTCTAGAGATTTCTTGGAAATGTATTTAAAATTGCGATACTAACAATATTTAGAATCATATGCGCGTAGCGTCTATCTTAAAAATTGTTTCTTGATTTCGTCATAAAATTATTCAAAGATATTTCTTTCTCAGAATCGATAAAAATTTAGATATATTCTGCACTGAATCACCGTTATTAGAGTATTTGAGTTTTCAGGAAACAGTACTTTCCTAAAAGCGAAAAATAAAGTATTGTAAGAAAAAAATTAAAATATAGTGTGTAACAAGCTTATGATAACGAGATACAGTTTGTCGTTTAGTATTATAATCTAACTGAAACATTTTAATTGCGTTTTCGAAATTGTATTCACTTCTGCATTTTTAATCATAAAACGAAGAACATAAAATAAAAATCGGAAAATCATTGAAAGAGAATAAATTATAAAAGAAATTAAGACATAAAAATTAGTAAATTGTTCTAAAATTATTTTAAAAAATATGAATAATTATGATGATTTCTTTTCATCGTTCTTTAAGAGATTTCAGGATAGTTACAAATAATTACAAAACTCATGAATTCGTTTATTGCAAAAATGTAACAACAATAATTTTTGATCAATCGTGAAAAAACAAAAAGTGATAGATTTATTTGGCGAGAACATCTATAACAAACAGTAACCTTCAATTTCATATTAGTAAAATCTTTAGTAAGCAGTACAGAATATCACTTTTTAAAATAAAATCCATAAATTTATTCAGTTGGTATCTACTTTAAAGATACCTGTCAAATCCTTAGAATACCAAAATATCTCTGCCTTATGATTTCGATAGACCTCAGAATCTTGTTTATTTTCAAATCTTACTTGCGTAATAAATCGTGTTTAATGAACAATACGACAATGATTGTTACAAAAAAAGAAGAAAAAAAACCCGAGCAAATTTCTAAAATATATAATAGTTTACTTATTAGCCTGTTTAATGATAAATCAGGTTGTCCCGAGGTTTTAAAACACATCTTTGGCAGTACAGTATTCCTGCCAGGAACGCTTATGTTTCGCAACAAAGTTTAATCATAAAAAATACTTGAACACTAAAAATTATGTTTAGAACAATCATAGTGATACATGAAACTAAAGACGATATTAATAACAAATGCATCTCATTTTTTAAGTACCTCAGATCTTTTTTCACTCAAACTCTAGCTAAAACTAATAAGGAGTATTTATAAAAACAGAATATGGTCATAGAAAATTAAACGAATTGAAGGCAAAAAGTGATACAATTAATAAAAATGGAATCACACACACAAAAAAAAACCTGAAAGGAATAGTTTTGAAAATAAGATCGGTTTGAATTCAAAATTTTCAAAATTCTTAGTTTTGGTTAAACTTTCAAAATAAACTTAGCGAATGCATCTTGTTTAGAAGTTTGATTTTCAGACTATGAGAAATTTTAGGTCTGATTTAGCATCAGAACATTCTAAAACTGGCAATGTTTACAGTGACTTAAAAGGAAGTTGGTTAATATTTAAAACGTGTTTCTAGGAAGTGAATAAAAATAAATAATAGTTTATAAGTAGACATTATAAGCTTAATTACATGGTTATGGAAAACCATTTCTATTAAATTTTAATATGTAATTTTGCCTTCTGCCATTTTTTGCAGAACGTAAAGATAATTTATTACAAATAATTATTCAACAGAATTGAAATTTCAAAGGATTAAAATAGTGTTTAAAAGACAAGATTTAAAACAGACTTTTAAAGATATAAAACAAATAGCTTTGAGATAGAATTAGCCGAAAAAGGAACGATTGAACTAGAAACAATTCAACTACATACTTGAAATCTACATCCTGAAATGTTGAAGTTAATTTTTGAGAAAGTAAATAAATAGTGGTAATAAACACATCAATAAATAAAGTTCTGTGAGTTTAAGAAAAGAACTTTCTAAATTGTACGATTTCCCTCCGAAATTTTTTATATAATTCCAGTGAAAAATCATGATAGTTTGATGGTAGCAAATTGGATCAATTCTCTTTCGCGTTTATTTCTGTGCCTTTATTTCTTTCTTAAATCTCAATGAAGCGAAGCCCAAACGAACAAACAGGGAAAACATGCCTATATGAAATCAGAATATGAATCAATGCCTTTGTTAACTCTTACGCAATAAACTAAAATTCAGATTTTAAGAAAGTAAATAAACAATAATGATGAATACATTACATAAATTTCTGAGTCACTTTTAAGAAAAAGAATTGTTCTGAATTATGCAATTTTCTCTTCGGAATTTTTTAAAAATCATTCCAATCAAAAGCTCATAACAGTAGCATAGCTCATCTAGTTACTCTTAAGCATCGGTGATTTTAAATGGAAACTTTTATATTTTTAATTCCTTATTTCTTTCAAAAATATGGATGGAATGAAATTCAACTGAACGATCTGGGAAAATGTATCGGTAGTGATTAATCAACCTCTTTGCTCACTCTTATGCAACAGGTTTACAAAAGAAATAACTTTCTTATATATACCACTTAGAAAGTTATTCTTTAGCCTTTCAACGCAACACAAACAAACACTTCAAGTTTCTTTTATTTATTTTTTAATTTTTTACAAAAAAGCAACCAAGTTTCTTTTATTTATTTTTTAATTTTTTACAAAAAATTAACTAATTACTAAGGAAGAAAGAGTCACTTGAATCTTGCTATTCACTTCGATAGGTGATACTTTCAGATCTGACGAGAAAATAAGGCAACTTAATCTGCTTATCGTTAGAATGAAAAACAATAAATACAAATAAAATGCCATTTTAATTTGATTTTAGATTTACAGTTTAATCTAAATAAGGGTATATAATCTGGTCTTTGGTCTTTCAAATTTTTTCTTAATATTTAAACATTATTAGCCTATCAGTTTCACAATGCACCAAATCAATGCAAATAAATCACACTGCACCAAATATTAGGAAGATATTTGTCTTTTAACTTCGTATCTTCTGACTCTGATCTCATTGCTTTATTTTTTAGTCATTGACAATCCAAATATCGCTTATCAAAACTTATAATGAACATCACATATCAAATGTGAACTGCTAGTTATACTTGATAGGAATATAACTAGTCTTATCTTTTAAGCGAATTCATGGTCATAAAATAAACGTCTAGTAACTGATGAGTTTTTCAAACTTTTTACGATTTAAAAAAAAGAACCTGGACTTAATCAATCCATGGTTAATTGATTTATAGACAAAAAAATTCCCTTTCAAACCTACCAAATAATGTTCGTTTCAACTCTTTCAATAAATTTAAAATCTAAAGTATTCAGAATTTAATCAAGTGCAGGTATATTCACCTTACATGGGAACAACAACATCTTCGGTTGATAGTCTATTCAGCCCTTTTCATGTCATTATCGCATGAATATTTCAAAGATAGGCATTTAAATGTGACACATGACATCGATTTTAAACCATTCATTAATTTAAAATCTTTATATTTGAATTAATTTGTGCCAACTACTGGTACATTCGTCCTACATCGTGAGAGTACCATGTTTGGATGCCAGTTAATAATGCCAAACTAGTCATATAAACACAAATAAGATTCATTCTAAATCATTCATGAATTTAAAATCTTAATTTTTTATATTTGAATTATATACTCGAATGACTAGTACATTGGCACAGTAAGAGCAACGTCTTTTGAGGTCAACTAATAATTGCGCTATCATACTAGTTATATACACGATTTGTAGTCTAACATTTAGCAGATGTAATTCTTTGCAAATCTTTCGATTTTTTAAAAATATTAAATTGTAATTCTAATATTTCCAACTACGGGTGCATTCCCCTTACGCAGTAAGAGCAACATCTTCAGGGGCGTTAGTACGCTCCGCTTCAGGAAATGTTGCCGAGAGAAGGGGTCTGAATCCGGGAGACTACCTCCGGAAGCTCCGACACTCTTACCCTCTCATTGAGTTAGTAACTGTCCCAGACTCACTCCGTACGGATGAACTCGGTTCATTGGTTGGTAGGTAAGATTTATTGAAGCAAGAGACAGACAAGTCGATGGTGTGTGAAACACGAGATAAAATTAAAAACCACGCACTAACACGGTTTACAAAAACAACCATACAAGTTTTAAGAGCAAAATATGTAATCTAAGATAAAAACCAGCCCTTTCTGATGTATTCAGTTATATTACTTCGTGAACTCGAATCATTAGTTGATGGGTGGGTAGGGTTTATTGGCGCATAATCCAGACAAGGCCATGGTGTGCCAAACACTAGATAGAATTAAAAACCACGCATTAACACGATTTGTAAAAACAACCGAAACCACATAAGCTTTAAGTGCAAATTATGCAAACTTAGATTCAAAAATTAATTACATTTCTGATGTATTCAGTTGTATTTCTCTGTGTTATAAACTACTAGTTGTTGATTTAGTAAACTTGTATGTATTAGTATAACGTTCACGTTTGCAAAAATTTTTAGCCACCCCATGTACACGCATAAAGAATAGAATAAGCCTATGAAGAAATTATCAATGATAAACACAACAAGTTCAGTTAAATATACTTGTTTGGGAAATTTAGTGAAATATTTCAAATCGAGATGTCTTTCAGAATTGCTTTTGTTTAATAATATTTAAAAAAACCGAAGGAGGCACCTCCAATTTTTAATAATAAATTTAAAAAATCATTGAAATAGGTTTGAAAAGCTTTTATAAATGTTTCACATTAAAATGATTTCCTAGATGTTTTTTTTTCTTTTTTCTTTTGATTAATATTGCAAAATCCGGAAGAAGAATTTGTTATCAATGTTTATGTAAAACTAATACCCAAATGCTCTTCTCTGTTTAAAGTCGGACCCATGGATTACGAAGCTTTAGTTTAATTATTTTCTATGTTTTAGTCTTTAACTTGTATTTCATTATTATAGACATTATGGTAGTTTGAAATCAGTTTTTTTCTCTGATACCAGATGGTGCAACTCATATTGAATACAAATTTATTGAAATCAAAAGATTAATTGATAACTAAGATCTGAATATATTAAATGAATTACCATGTAAAACATGCAAGTGTATAAAATTTCAAAATTCTAGCACATAAGGGAAGTAGGTGAAAAAACGATTACAAAATTCCCTCTTAACGAACCTGAAACAAGTCAAGTTAAATAAAAGTGTGTAATAAAATATTATTTATTTTAAATCATGAAACAAATGTAGTGATACATTCACTAAGTTAGCAAACAACATAATTGTGTTTAACATGGTTATTGTCTACTATAGTAGACAATAACCATGTTAAACACCATGTGCGCTATAACCCTATTGCTAATGAACTATAATATCATTAGAGTGGTTATTTTTATTTTATATTGTAGTTGTTTACCTTAAATATAGGAATCTGCTTGGTTTATAACAAATAATAAACTTGCGTATGAGAAAACAAAACTCTCCTTGCGGCTTTAATTGACTCTTCTTTGTGGATAAACTATTCGATTGAAATTTTTGGATGGTAGGGTAATGCATGCAAGCCACCCCGACCTGGCGCGAAGCCTTGCAGTACAATCTGAAAGACCGGAACGCCAAGACAGTAACTCGGGTACTAAAGTTGGAGTCCTAACGGCCCTTACCGGCCCAACTCCCCCCTTAGGAGGTGCGTCCCGTCTTCAGAGTGGAGGTGACTACCCCACATTTTGCTATACCCTCCGGGAAAGCGAGAACCCGCTTACTTATCCGGCGGCTTTTCATCCGTGTACTCGCGGTTCTCCCACAGGGCCTGGCTCGTATGGTAAAAAATATTTATTCTACTTAATAATTTTTTTAAACTAATAGAAACTACTTCTTTTTGTACTCCGGATCTTCACTTTCATTTTAGTTCTCTTTTTTCTACATAGCTATTATTAGCTTTAATGTTTGTGCATAAAAAAAAACTATACATATTGGTTTTAAAAACCATCTCAGAATGCAGAGTGCTATCAAGTGTCTAGAAGCCGGTATTGAACCTTCTCTTAAGTTAACCTAATTCGCGGCCTCTAAATTGATCAGATTTCGATTCAGATTAGGTTTTTGGCCGTATACTGAAATTGCGATAAACTATAGATTTAAAAAAACGAGTTTTCCTTCAATAAATATGATACTGCAAAAATTAATATTTAATAATAGAGAAACAATTAATTTAAACAAATTGTCCTGCAAATGAAAAGCGTTTCATTTTTACTCGTTATTACACAAATTAACAATAAATGAAGATGAGAAAAGAGGGAAAACATATTCCAAAGAGGAACAGTTTTCTAACTTCAATTTGAGATTATGAGAGACAAACCTATTCCATACCAGTAAACGACAGTTGTGCTATGGTTTAATGGCACAAAGACCGTATTTGACCATGCTGATCCAAACCAGCAGCCCACGGGAAGAAAACATGTTACGAGCATAATGAAATCAACTATCCCAAGTAACAATCGAAATATTCGAACTCACTTTTCGGCTATTTCATTTTAAACATCAATATCTTCGAATTTCCTTTTCACGCATTGAACTTGTATTTAAAATGAATGACAATGTGCATTTTAGTTCCACAATCTATTTAGGCTTGAAAATGTACGAATTAAGAGATTTCGGATTTTCGAAATCAAGATTCATTTACATGACTGTTAATAGCTATAGAGAAAGACAAGTGTTATAAAAGGCACAATTTCAATCAAAATCTGTTCGAAACTTATGCGATGTTTATTGCTTGCCTGATGAACTTATTTTTTAAAAAATTCATATGGTTTCCTCTCTAAAATTATCTTATTCGGATTATCGAATTTGTCATTCGTTTATGTGATTCAGAAGAGTTATAAAGAGTTCCAAAAGGCTCAATTTGAATGACAAACTTGTTGAAAATCGTAAGAATTTTTACGTTTGGCTGCGTATTTATCTGAAGTCAAGAAATTTTGTTTATTCTTTTAAATGTATAAGGCTTCTTTTGTAAAATTCTCTAATATTGATTTGCGATTCAGTTACGTGACTGAGAACAGAGAGAAAAGAGAGTATGCATATGTATTCTTTTGTAAAATTTTCTAATTTGAATTCGCAATTCGGTTACGTGACTGAGGAAGGAGACTATAGGGTTTGAGAAGGTTTAATTTCAATGGCAAACTTGTAAGATATTTAGTTCTTGGCTGCTCAGTCCACTGAAGTCACAAAATTCTGCTTATTCTTTTTAATATTTGGGCTCTTCTCTAAAATCCTGTGCGCTTGTTATGTTAGATAAGAAATCGGTAAACATCAAAACAATTCTGCAATTTAAAATGACAGTTCCAGTAAAGAAAAATCAGCTTCTCTCTCTCAATTGGATTGTCCATTTTCGATGGCCAGATGCTTTAACAGAATACACAGAAAGGAAAAGCAAAACGAAAGAAAATAAAGCAGCATTCGTTTCACTTAAAGAATATATATAGATATATACAACATTTTATTTTTATCCTAAATTTGGATGAAAAAGATAGAAAAGAACAAAAACAACCTCTCTAAAAATTCGAGGAATGAAGAGAAAAAGATTTTTTTTTCTTTTTTAAAAAAGGGATTCTATCAGCGAAGTAAGTGGAAAGGGGGGGAGGGCAGAAGGAACGCTGCTGTTTAAAGAACAATCTTTTAGATGTAAGAAATGGCTACGGAGATTTTATCACGGAACTTTTTCTCCGAAATGGGCGATCTGCCGATTCTTGTTGTATCCTACGGAAGAAACCCTCCCATTGTCTCAGAATGTCCAAGGCACATGTTCAATCAGCCCGTTGCCATGACAACGCAGATTCTCTCCCTCCGATTCAGCATTCTCTTTTCGTGTTCAAAAGGAATAGAATGCTGGAAACATTTTTCAGAAACGCATCGCAAAATTAAATCGTTTTGTAATCAGTATACAGCAAAGATAAGAGTGGGGTTGAAATGCTGACTTAAAGGCCTGCACATCTTTTCTCCGGCACTAAATAATAATCCTTCACTTCTGGCTGTTCTTATGTGAAATGAGAGCTAGAATCTTAGTAATGGTTTTGGAAAGTTATTTCGGGTTCGCATGAAAAGAAATATTGCTTTTTTTAATAAAAAAATATATGTATCTGCATAAAATCGTAACATTGAAGCTTTTTGATAGTACTCGTAGTGGCTGATTTACATACATTTCAAACTACACAAGAAAAATCATAAAATGTACCACATAGATATTATACCGTTCAAAAGGATTGTCAATGAATATTTAAAGTTCCTGTCTCTTTATAATTCCTTTCAATTATGCAATAGAATAACAAATTCAAATGTCCGAATTGCCATTTTTACTTGTAGGTAGTGAAATGAATGTCTTTTTTTATTTTAAAAAAAATTCATTTTCAATATCAGGAAGATGTATTTTTTAGATAAAGAGCCGACAAAATTAATTATTTATCAAAAAATAAATAGTTCAGTATTAAATTTTCCATTTTAACCTCTACAGTTGATTATTTTTTGTAATTATTATGGCTCTAATAGTAGATTTTCTTCTGTAGAAAAGCAGCTGATGTTGCTTTCTCTTATATGTCCCATATAATTAGTTTTCAGTTTTGAAATTAGCCTCTTTTAAAGTTCAGCTAAATCGCTAAAATGTTTAAGGTTTATTATTCAGAGATTAATTTTTATTCATTAATTGCATTTCAGGTACTATTTAACAGATTTTTAATGCAAACATTTATTGAAAGAAAAAGGCAAAAAGTTCCAAAATATTAGTAACCGGAAGCACATTTTCTTTTTATTTTTTTATCCATTGATCAGAGAAGGTCAAATTAATTCTAAAATCTGTCATGAGACCGTCTTAGAAAATGTCTGTTATACTAAAATCTTTCTTCTCCCCCAACAATGGGACATGACCAATGCGACATACAAGATTTTGAAGCAGAATTCAACATTTATATTTTCGCAATTTAACATATTCAAATTCAGTTCGTTCAAATTGCATTGGTTGTATGGAGATATTTCGTGGGTCATGTTAATTCCCTTTACAATCTTTTGCTATTTTCTTTTAGTAATTTCATTAATTATAGAAAGAATAATTTAATTTAATTTACAAGCCTAGAAGTATAGTGAAAAATGAAAAACATACAGATGCAATAAAACCTTTATATAACGAACCTCGAATCAACGGACTTCAAATTTAGAGAACAGATTTTGACTAATATTCTTAATCTTTTTCAGCTCTGCTAATACATAAATGGAAGGAGTCTTTTGTAAATAACATAGTATGTACTATAAGTATTTTACAATGGGCTTTCTAGCGTAATTCTAAATATTGTGCATGAGACAATTCACGATAAAACGGATTTCTGATTTTTTGGGAACCTTTCTACCCATTTGTCCCACGAGTACGCGGCTGAGAAGCCGTCCGATATGTAAGCGGGGTATCATTTCCCTGGTAGGTAAAATGAGGGCTTAGGCTTGCCCTCCGCCGATGATAGTGTATGCCTCCTACGGGAGGGGTCGGGCCGTGGTCGGTGATGGCTACTAGGACTCCGGTCTCAGCAATCGAGCTATTGCAGCAACCGTCACTCAGATACGCTGGACGGTTTCGTGCCATGCAGGGCTGATTTCGATATGAATCACCCATTGGTCCATTAAATTGAGAGTTTACATTTCTTTTACAAAATCAAACACCATTAAGAACTTAATGTACGAAAACTAATAATAATTTTCCAGCATCATGGCGCCACGTAATTTAAAATGTTTGATTTCCTACATAACTGTAGGAGAGACGCAAAAATTTATTCTGCTAAAAATTAAATTTCTTAAAACTATTTGTAAACTTTAAATGAATGCTTTGAAAAAACCTTATGAAAGTCAACCCTCCATCATCTTCTTTCACTACAACTACAGCTAAATTTATACTCTACTAATAAAATATATGTATAAACAAATAAGTAAAAAAATAAGTTTGAATATAAAAAATAATAATAAATGTCAAATGTAAAGAAAAAGAAAATAGGGGGAATGAACTTATTTCCCTTGAACACATAAGCTGCTTCAACAAGAAAAAGTAAAATAACAAAATACAACTGGAAATAAAAAAAAGCTAAACGACAAAATACAATTAAATGGCTGTGAATTAAACGTAAAATCGTTAGCCGTCAACGCAGAAAAAGAACAAAAAATTAATGAATATCATGGGATATTTTCTCCACCAGGCTTCTATACCAATTATTTTTCCGTTTTATTTTGTAATGAATTGTATCATTTTCTTCACTTTCATTTGTATTTTGTTGTTTTATCCATTTTTAGTTGTAATTTTGTCATACATATTATGTTTATCCGCACATGAGGGAAATTCGCATGTAGCATATCGTCGCTTAACAAGCAACACTATTCAAGCTCACTTATTTCAATTTTTTGGAATTTCAAAGCGGAAGAAAAAACTGTTTTTTTCGCAACTAATAACGAATATTTCGGATTTTTTTTAACAACTGGTAGGAGCATGCAGTCTCATGTTCATATAAGATGTTAAAAAAATTCAGAAATATCCGTTATTGGTTGAGAAAAATTCAGTTTTTTCTTTCTCTTTGAAATTTCAAAAAATTGAGATATATGGTGTTGTTTGTTAAGCGACGATATATTCAAATGCAAATGTTACAGTGTTATCAGAATACAGAAATATGGGATATTTTCCTTGTTTTATAGAAAAATGACGCAAGAAAACTGTGTAATTTTGTCTGAATTTCGGTTTTGGATAAAATCTTCCTGTTTTATATTGCCAGTTAATTGGGTGTAGGATACTAGAGATTCTGCAGCATTTTTCATTTTCTTCATGTTGTGAAACTAATAATACTTGCTTTCAGAATCAAATGGAATTATCACGACTGCGACAAACACATCTCTTTCGTTTTAAGACATATTGTAATTTAAATTGTTGTAAAATATCTTTAGTTTAATTCTTAAGTAACAATTTGAATTTTAAATTAGCAGTTTTATCATAAGCAATTCAAACCTTTTCTTCTGACCTTTACCTATTTTTCATATCCTACTAAAAGTGTATAGGTGAAAATAATATTACTGCTGTTTAGATAAATAATAAATTAGTGAAGCTATAATCGCCGAGTTTCAACAAATAGAGCAACAAAAATCATCTCATTATGTTTGGTAAATAAGGTCGGAAATGCTGTATATTTTTTAGAAGCGGCTTTCATCTAAATGTAAACATGTTTATGTTATAAGTGTGAACATGTTATCCCAGTTTCTTTCACATGGCAATACTTCAACATTTACGTTAATATATTCCATTTTTCAGATAATTGCTTAAATAACTACTTTTTAGTAATTTTAAAAAATTAAAATTAATATAATGGGAATGCAAACCATGAAGAGATTACATCATTTTTGAAATGTAGATTACAGTCGTTTATCTCAAAATAAAAATTGTGAAATAGAGTTTTCTTGTAGGAAAATTTTCCTTTGTGGCGCAAACAAATTCATTAGAATTCATTAAGTGAAGCTCATTTGAACTAATTGCACACAATAAAATTAAACAATATCGTAAGTCAAATAGTAGGAATATTAGAAATCAGTTCTGAATTATTACAAAAAATGCACTTCTCAAATGCTTTTCAACATAATTTTGTGGGTATTGAAAACTGTAATAGTGTCTAATTTTTGGTTAGCACCAAATAAAATTAGACTGGTTTTTTTTTTTCAGATAAGTTTTTAAATGTTATGAAGGTAAGTAAAAATTACATACACTGTGACTGTTATTAATGTATGTATAAAAATTACATAAATTCTGACTATTATGAATATCCTCATACAAATATTATTCACTGTATTTCTTATGAATGTACTACTTAAAAAAACATATTCTGTGACTTGTAATCTCTGTGTGTAAAAATTACATACGCTAAGACTCGAACTTCAGGTTAGCTGCATATTTCTGTGGGTACAATCGAATCTTGCATGCAATCTGCTTGGACTGTTTACGACCCTTACCAGGGATGGATAATTGCCTAATCAATTAATTTTCATGAATAGTAAAGCTTAGTATTGATAATTTAAACCGCGATCGATGATAACCTTGAAGAAGAAATGAGTTGATCAGCTATGATATATAGAAACTGATTATGATTAAGAAATTCATAAATGTCAAAAAGTTATAGAGACAATTTACAGTTTCAGGAATTCATCTAGTATCTTTTGTGTTATGATAATTTCAGTACAAACAGGAACGAGACGAAATTAAGGAATACGAATTTTTAAAAAATCAAATAAATTTAATTTATTAATATAAAATAACTTATTTTGCGGTTGCTGTTAACGAGTTTTACTATTTCATCTCAACTAATAAAAAAATTACCATATCTGTAACCTAAAAAGATAAAAAATACTGAAACCTTAAAACTATATCAATCGGGAAATAAAGGTTATTTTTATACGTATATGTTTCAGAAATATCATACCGTTTAGAAAGAAAAAATTAAAAAAATTGTTAAAAGGAATGTAATACATTCCTATATATATATATATATATATATATTTCGATTGTATATTTATTGACGCGAACACATTAAAAAAACGAAATTAAGAAAAGCACTTTTGTCTCTTTCGAATTTTAAAAGATCTTCCTATATTCTTGTTTTAAAATAATAACTGTTAAGATTAAGTTATATGTAACAACAAATTCAAGTTCCAATAAGAGTCTTTTTCTGATTTAGGTGCACGAATTAAAAAGAAAAAACGTTGTCCCTTATAATCCATAGTTTCTCTTTTCTTCTCAAGATGGCGCTGTGCACCACTCCTTTAGGAATCTAGGGAAACGTGCAGCAGAAATTTGCTTAGTTTCTCAAGATTCCACAACAGAAGAAAAATAAATAATAGGTGTTTTTGCCATGCTTTCAAAAAATGAGTTGCTCAGTTTCTTCGGCACAAATGACCTCATCCTTACTCCTAAATCTAGATCAAAAACCACTTGACCAACAACGACCAAAAGCACTATTTTATATTCAGAATTCATTTTGCTCACATAAGTGAATTGATTAACAGCCAATACTTCCGTTTCAGATACCAATATTTGATCGATAATCATGGATGGTCTTTACATCCAATTCACCCGTCAAACGGGTGATGCGATTCTAAATTCAAGTGTTATATTTTAGCATCAAACAAAAACATTGAGTCGGAGCTCACTATGCGGTCTTTGGGTAAGAGACGCACTGCAATGCCAGTCGACAGTGATCGATTGGAGTTGTTTTTCTTGTAGAACGTTCTCCTGTCTTGACTCGCCAAAGAATTGATTCCGTGGAATCGCACTTCCAATATGTAACAACAAACTAATCGACTGATAGGGTGTGATTGGTCAAATAGGATTTTCTCAACCGTTCAAGAAAAAGGATGAAGGTTATGGAATGGATACAAATAATGTGGCTTCACTGCAAGATCGATGAAAAGCTGCTAAGGTGCAGATAATCGTGTCAAAGGGTACCTTCGGAAGACCGACCTCGCTTACTCCGTGTTCTTTTTAGTTAGGAGGGTCTGAAAATAATCGAAATATGTTCAGTAGTAGGCTTTCATAGAATTTATAATTGGTGCAGTTAAAGGGAAATAATCTTCGGTTACTTTCAGAAGGTCGACTATGCCTACTCCTTGTTCTTTTTAGTTAGGAGAGTCTGAAAATAATCGAAATTTGGTTAGCAGTAAGCTTTGATGGGGTTTATAATTGGTTCAGTTAAAGGAAATTGCTTAAAGACGCTTAATTATAAAAGTTAACGTTTCTTAAAAGCGATTTGTAATTTATTGGAATGTCGTTTAAAAGAGTAGGTAAAAAAGAAAAAAAAATTCGGAGAGAATTTGATATTTAGAAAAAATATCACAAAATAAGGCAAAAATGCAGTACAAGGTGTAGTATAAATTTTATAAGGGTGCACTGAAAGTGCATACGTCAGTTGAAACCTAAGGAAAAAAGTTATGAGACAATTCAAAGTTTTACATAATGAAGTCATGTTTTAAAGGGAGGAAAGAGATGCAATTTTTATCTTTATTCATTAATTATTATTATTATTTATAAAAATATACGAAAAAAGATTTTCGAAATGTTTCAACGAGGATTTTTCTTAACTTTAAGCTATCTCTTAATTTGAATATATAAATGCTTAAATGAAAATCTGAAAGCATGATTAAGCATAAAATGCTGACTTTGAGGAATCTTGTATTTAATTTTTTAAAAAAAAGTTTGTGACAAAATGCGCAACGCAATTTGTCATATGACCTATTTATCGTGTCCTTTTCAGAAAAATAAGAAGTCTTACCTTCATTCTATGAGCTCAAAACTACACTAATGAATGCAGAATTCTCAAATTTGTGAAATTTAATTCCTTACCTTATCTCTTCTATTTTAATTTTTCTCATCTATTTCTTCTCCTCTTTTTTTATATTTGAAATTATCACCTAGTGACAGGACTATGTCTCTAAATTAGATGCATTGATTACAAGATAATCCCATTTTTCGTAACATCTCTTTTTTAAATTTTATCTAACTTCAGGGCGAACAATTATTCAACAGTTAGAACACACCAGAAATGTAAGAAAAACCTTCAAATTTAACTTTACTTGGCCATACATAAAACGTTACTTGCAGAGCACAAAAACGAGCAGTAGGTATTGTACATAACGAAGAACGTGAAATGAGTGTTTATCATGCACGTTAATCTTCTGATGAGAGAATGATAATCTTGACGAACTCTAGTCTTACTAGTTATTTAACTAGTGAAGTTAGTTAACTTATAAACAAATTATAACAGTGCAAAAAATGATCCCAGCATTAATTCTATATCCATAAATAAACTTGAGAGATTGCTACAGATTATTACCCATATTGTCTTCAATACATGAACAAGAAAAAAACGCGATTCATTTTTTTTTTGTCCTAAAGTCATATCTCATATATCTCATCTAGGATTTTTTTAGTTGTTGAATTTATTCTTTATTCTTTTAAGGCATTTCATTTGGCGCTTTTAAATATACACAAAGTTTTCTGATATGTCAAGCGAAGAGGAATATACAATTTTAGTTTATTTTGCTCAGATAATCAATTTTATTCATAATCAAAATACATAAAAATCGATGAAACTGATATAAATAAATCAATAAATAATGTAATTAAATAATTATTAATCATTCAAAAACATTAATTTTGTAAATAAACTCAACTGCAGTATACTTTTCACACACTTTTATTTAACTTCATATGTTTCATGTTTGTAAAGATGGAATTTTGTAATCGATTTTCCACGCACTTCCGGATGAGCTAGAATTTTGAAATTTTGTGCACTTGTGTATTTTGGATGACAATACATTATTTTAGTGTTTCCTGAGCTTAATTATCAGTTAATAGATTAATTCAATTAAATTTGTATCCCATACGAGTGGCGCCACCTGGCTGTGAATTTGAATAAAATTTATCACAAGATTCCATAATATTTATTACAATGAATTAGTGTAAATTAAAGTCTAAAAAATAGAATGTGATTTAAATAAAAAAGTTTCTACTTTTTAATCCACTAATAAAAACGTACTTTTAAAACGTTATTTAATTTAAAAATTCTGTTTGCATCAAAGTGAGTTATATTTCAAAAGTTGTGAATAGTTTTTCAGCTAATTTTTCGAATTCGCTTGAAAAAGGATTTAGAATTTATATATATATATATATATATAAATTCTAATGTGAGTAATATCTGATTAAAAATAAACCTAATTTCATTTAATTGAACTTAAATTTACCTTAATTTCATTGATTTCTTGCGAATTGGACAAAATGAACTTTTTATATTTAAAAATGATACAGTGGAGTCTCCCTATAACGAAATCGCTTGGTTCCAGTTGAAAAATTCGCTATAGAGAAAATTTCGTTATACGGAGATTAGAGATTTTTGCAGTTATTTAAGTAAATATCTGCAAAAGTAAATGTTACAAACTTTTTATTAGGTGCTATAAGTTCAAAAGTATTTAATTATGACTTTCAATTAAAAATAAAGTAATATATATTATAAATTTGTTAAAATTATACTAATTTTTATTGTATAAATAAAATGCTGAAAAGTGAAGACAATTCACCAATTTAGAGAATAATATGTACTAGTATGTATTTACGTTCATTTTACTTGAAAAATTCCGTTGTTTTACATTGCTTTGCATTTCGTGATGTTAAATTTTCATAAAATTTTTCACATTTTATGAGTGAGCTAAAAATAGAGTCTGGCACATTTTCTTCCATTTGGAAACCTCTTGGTGGTGAAACCTCTAATGGTTTCGAATGATTGTAGCATTTCAGTCCTATGTGGTTTTGGCTGGAAAACGTCTTCATTTCCGGAATAACTGTAATTTTCCTGGCCTCTATTGTTGTCCATTAAACTTTTCAAAATCTCTTCATCTGTAGGATATGAAGCAGTTAACAGTTCTGTGTACACTTCTAAAATGTCGGAGAGAGTTGCATCATCTGTCATTCTTCCATTCCCTTCTTCTGTTTTCCATTTTTCTTTCAAGTCGGCCAAGATCGCATCTTCATCGTCGAAATCACTGTCATCTGTCTGATTACTGAAGCCTCCTCTTTTAAAGCAATTACGGATTGTTTTAGTAGTTGCATCAAATTTCCATATTTTATAAAGTTCTGGAATTGCTTTTCGAAGATCGGTGTTTTCTTGAACTGTTTCATTTTTTTCAATCGCACTGATCATTTCTTTCAAGATTCTTTTCCTGTAGTGCATTTTTAAATTTTTAATTATTCCGAGATCCAGGGGCTGCAAATTTTTGTGCACTTAGGAGGAAAGAAAATGACACTAACATTTTTTAGCTTTTCTCCACAATCTTTTGAATGAATTGGATAATTGTCGATTAATGAAACAATTTTACGGTGTTGTTGTCCCATTAACTTGACCAATGCTCTCAACCATCTGTCAAAAATTTCAGACGTCATCCACGATTTTTTATTGAATTCTTATTTAACTTCTAAAGATTTTATTCCTTTGAAACACCTCGGAGATTTACTTTTTCCAAAAACAAGCATCTTTAACTTTTTCTCGCCAGTCATGTTGGCACATAACAAAATTGGGAATCTTTGTTTGCTTTTCTTTCCTCCGAAATATTTGTCTCTTTTAAAAGCTAGCGTTTTTGTAGGGAAATGTTATCGCTGGAATGAACAATGCGAGTGGTTGCACGTCTGAGCGATTTGTTTGCACAGAAATCAGCAACTTTCTTCAAAAATGACAAAAATCGAAAAAATAAACGACTGAAAAAATTCGTTATAGGGAGACAACCACTTCGTTATATGGAGAATATTTTGAATGTTTTTTAACATTCCGATTAAAAATTTCGTTATAGGGAGAAATTCGCTGTAGGGAGACTTCGTTGTAAGGAGATTCTACTGTAATCTTAAACAAATTAATGAGTTTTTTACATCTATTTTTTGATAATCAAAACCAATTAATTATTTATCGTTTTTAAGCATTGAGATTATAGAAGGAAAAATATAGTTAGCTGACCGTAAGATGGCATACTCGTGTGTTGCTCTTCTTTTTGCGACAATCATTCACTAAACGTAAATATTTAACTATTAATTCTAAGAAGAAACAAATATATTTTCTTTTATTTTTAAAAATATATTTGCTTTTATTTTTAAAAATTAGTTTGTTTTCGTTTGAAAGACTGAATAAGGATTTGTCTGTAAAGGTCACTGAAAGTAGGGATGCATTAGTTTATTACCTGTAAGAAAGAAAGCAAAAGCATACTTTATTTTTAAAACCGAATAAAGAAGTTTTGATTTCTTCAAAACGACTAACACAGTTATGAAATAAATGAGGATTTGTATCAAAACGTGCTAAAAGATTCTTCTAAGTGCTTGTTGAACTATTTTTAATTTGCAATGAAATCTTGAGAGTTCATTACAATTTGTAGAAGACGGAAGATTTCACTCAATATAATTTATAGCCCAACATTGCGTGCTAGTGTCCACTATATCAAAGGAAGTAATACATTTTAGTAAGTAGCTTTAGAGCTTTCGAAACTTAGAAGTTAATAAATATCAATGAAAGATATCTTGAAGATTTAGGTTGCTTGTTTACATACTACGGGTGTTCGTCATCAAAGCAAACATCAGGATGGATATGGAAGAAATAATTTTACTGAATTGTTCTATTTATAATCAATTTGATAGTTAAGAAAAATGGGTATCCGTTAGCTGTTGTTCTGAAAACTAGCAACTGCAGAACTCACGCGATTAAAATGAATTAACCTCTTAGCTCTGTATCCCGCGATCAACATAAGTTGAAATTTAATCTATTACCTGCTGCATCCCGCTATTTCCGCGTCTGACGTGCTTACCTTTTAGTGTTATAGCATTAAATTATGATGTACTATAAAAGCGCTGTATGTAAGCAGAAGTTCGCTTCGTTTCAAAAGTATTTGGATTTATTTGAAAACATTACATCTAAATACAGATTTAAAAAATTCATCAATTGGAGAGTTAAGAACAATGAAGAACACGCTATCAAATAAAAATTTAGAAGCATATACAAATGGGATTTTAATATAGCTAGCAGTTTTCAAAGATTCCTTGCACTCTGGGTTCGAAACAGTTGTTGACAAATGTGTTAGAATGGTTTTTGAACAGAAAATAAAACTCAGGATGTTATGTCAACAAACGAAAAAAATAAATAAATAACAGGAGTTTTCTAAACAAAGAATGGTTGGTTAAAATCGAACTAAGAATTTTTCGGAACAGAAATTTTAACCATCCAGCTCCGAATCCCATAATTTACGCGGGTAGGATGTCGATCCACTTTTTTCTGCACCCCCTCCCCCCGCGATTTCCTCGTGATAGGGTGCTTACTTCTCACTATTACAGCGTTACGTAAATAACAATTCTATTCAGTTCAAAAGTAATTGGATCTATTTGCAACGTTACAAAAAACAGCAATTAAAAAAAATCCGCATTTGAGGGTTAAAAGCTATTGAAAATTTTGATCTCAATGCTTCAAAACAGTCGATATCCACCTCCACACTTTCGAATGCTATTGTGATATAACCTCTGTTCTTTCAGATAAAATGAATATGAAATCTTTCTCCCAAAGCCTAATGATAAAAAGGTTATAAGCTGTAGAAAGAAAGAATAAAAACACCTGACTTTAAACAAAAGGGTCAAAACTATGTACTTCAAGGATTTGTCTGCATCTGCCCTGAAGCAATGGACTTCGCATCGATTTATTTCAAATAAATTATGGATAAAGCTCATGAGCAAATTGTTACACCCTTTGACCGGAAAGAAAAAGAAAGCTTATGAAAGTATGTAAAGGGAAAGGCATAATAAATACGTCATAAGCGTCAAAAAGCAAGGCGAAGCTTCACTAGGCCTGTTTCGAAACAAGGGCATCAAAACCATGAATTTGCACATTTGAATGCTGCTGGCCAGAAGTCTAACTGGCATCTCACCCTTTGCTTTGAGCATGAAAACAATGGATACTTGCCTAGAAAGAAAAATAAAACCTCTCGGAAACAACTGAAAGAAAAATAGCATCATAAGTTTGAAAAAAAATTGGAATGGCCCACTCACCTTCACCTTCAGACTGTAGAAATGAAATTGTGGGTTTGCATGTTATTGCCTTTGATGCCGAAAGGCTTATTTTCAGGTGAATTCAGCTGGAAAACAATATTGTGGTAGAAAAAGAGAAAAGAGGTCTCTTAATAATAACTAAAAGAAAAATATTAACTAGCATAACTTCAAGAAAAATTTAAATGATCCACTCAAAGATTGCATCATCAAATTGTGGGAATGAATTCGTGAATTTTGAACACAATTGCTTTAATTTTGATAGATATTTTTCTTATTGCATTAATCAAGAAATAGTACTTAAGTTTTTTGACTAGAAAGAAAAAGAAGCATTTTGTCAATATATGAAATAAATATGGTATCATAAGCTTCAAGAAAACTGGAATGTCCCACTCAACGAATACATCTTCACATTAAGGGTTTGAATGTAGCTGCCTTATTGCCGTAAGTTATTTTTCCCTTTGTATTTAGTTTGAAAACATAGTTATGACTTGACTAGAAAGAAAAATGAAACCTCCCGACAGCAGATGAAAGAAATATGACTTCCAAATATTAAAAAAAATAATTAATTAAATGACCCATTCAACAAATGCGCTTCAAACTGTAAATGTAAATCTGTGGATATGAATATAAGTACCTTCATGCTAATGGTAACCATTCCTAAACAATGAGCAAGAGAGCAATAGTTGCGTCCTTAGATCAGAAAGAAAAGTAGAAACTGTTGGCAACAACTGAAAGAAAAATTTAAATGGCCATTCTCTAAATGCACCTTTAGATTGACGAGAAGAAATTGAATTTTAAGTTTGATTGCAACAAAACTGCCTTAATGCCAGTAGGCACCGTTCCCATTGAATTCAGCGGGAAAACAATAGTTACGAGTTACGTCTTTTGAGTCCAAAGAAAAATGAAACCCCTCGACAACAAAATGAAAGAAAAATGCATCATAATCTTCGAGAAAAATTGGAATGGTCCGCTCAACGAATGCACCTTTCTGTTGAAGGAACGACTTTCATTGGGCGATCTGTCAGAGAACGGGAGAGGATGGTGGCGAAGCGGAGAAACCTGCGTCTCCTACGGGTGGTTTTAATTCACCACTTTCTATAAATCCAATAAGAAGGAAGAAGATAAAAAAAATGAAGCACAGAAAAGAAAGAAGCTGGAATTTGATTTGAAAAGTAATAACATTTTCTTATCCTTTAATGATTTGATACCAAGAAAGAATTAACGTCAGGCGCAGTAGTTAAAGGGCTCCGCTCTAAAGACGGCTAATGAGCCAGATTAAGTCGAAAGCTCATTTCCCGCAGCGCCCAAAAAATTTTGAATCGAAAACGCAAATTAAGCGGCGCCGAAGAAAAATTCATAAAGCTTGCCTCGCCAATTGGATGAGGAAACGCTCGCCCTCCTCGCTTTCCCTCCCCATCCCCGCCAGGGAAATGCGATTTTTCACGGCAAAAGATCCTTTTCTGTGGACAGGTCACTCGGCCACCTCCTCTTCCTCTCTCATGCTGAAGATTGGGGCGTTTGATTTTATTGGGAAGCATTCGGAAGATTCCTCTAAAGGGCAAAGTACTTTAGCATAAACAAACCAGGTGTGTAACACAACCCTGAGGACATGGGATCAAATGACAAAGATTATAAAAGCTAGAAATAGCACAAACTCGCGACTTGGAACATTAGGGCACAAACCTGTCTTTTTGGATCAAGCTCGGATTTAGTAGGTCTTGTTATATCAACAAAAAATTTCGCGTATTTTTCATTAGATATTGTCTTTAGATCTCTGTCATTTTATGGAATTGGTGTAAATAAGATATATATAATTAAATGGATGCCGAAAATTTATGGGAAATAATTTCCGTTAGTCAGTTGAAGGTAGTTTTATTGTAACAAATAGTTTTGCCATAGAAGTCGTTTTCAATCGTGTGTTCTGTGATCATAAATTATTAGATGTTGTATTTAAAATCTATGATGATGAGCATTTTGTATCAGGAAATACAATAGCGTTGACAAATCATGCCATAGCTCCATAGCGTTTGCCACATACAGTAGTCTGATAATTTTTGCTGCCAAAGAGAAATAGTAGGTAATAAGGCTAAATTATCGTCTGAAAGTTGGTGTTTGCCATGCGTGAATTTAACATCATATTTCATACTTAATTTCCGAGATGGAAACAACTTTCATCTACTGAAGTAAGTGTTTGCGTTTTAGGATTTATCTCAACGATGCCACAGCTAAATGGGCTGGATAACGTAATTTTCTTCTTTTTTGCAATGAAAAAGCGCGATACCTGCGAAATAAAACTTTCGATAAAAAGTATTTTATTTTATGGCTGTTAGATCTACTAACACATTGTGTAGTATACGAATTAGATGCAAGCTCCAAAAAAAGGCAAACAGTAACCATGCTCGCTCTAGACGATTTAATATATACCTTAGAAGAAAAAAGTGACCGTATTCTACAGAAATTGATTTAAATTCATACGTTTCCCGTAGCCAAAGCTGCCAAGCCCACACCAAAGCTCATATTAAGAGACTTATGAAATAACACGATTTCTCAGCCAGATTTCGTTAGAAGATTCATAAAATAACAAGATTACACAACCAAAGTTCGTCAGAAATTTCAGTTTAATTAAAAAATTATACACAAATATCATAACATTTCGAATAACTTGCTGCATAACGCAGATTTCATTAAACGCATTCCTTCGGTACATTAAAACAGACACTGTAAACAAACACATTTTCCATTCTCACTACTGTCATTTTCCGCATAAACAAATAACTAAACAACCCCAAACTTATTTCAAAATATTTACATTCCAAGAAACAACACCCATTGCAGTACTTAACAGCCTCCATCTAAGCATGGTTCTCCTATACATCATTTCCAGATTCCGACTACACGTAACAGATTTCGCGGGGGTGTCGAAAATGGATAAAGCGAAAATTCAATCAGTGCCCTCCCATTCATGCAGACTCCTATTAAGTGCTCTCCCATCAGCTCGACCTAACAATAGCCGATTCATAAAGGAGCAATGAAGATCTCATTGAGGGTATGACGCAACCCGAGCAAACATGGAACCAACCCCCGGAACCATTACGGGCCGTTACGGGTGGTCATACAAACGTTAAATTAATTAGGGACCATTACCGACGTTGCCATGCACACCCCTCTCGTCAGCCATCCTTGTCATCAGTTGGTTTTTCCGTCCCTCCAGGGGATTGGGTGCCTTTTCACCCATTTACTAACTCACTGACTTTTAAATCTGGTCCAATTGAATTAGTGGATAGAGATCATTGGGGGAGTCGGGACACTAATGGTAGATGTAAAAGGGGTTAAAACAAGGTCACTTCGGTAGGCTTTCAGTAAAATTTTTGATTTTGAGGGGATTCTGTTGTCAGGTTTTTCGTCAACTCCTTATGTGTATGGATTTATTTTTTATAAATGCTTTTATAGATCAAAAGTATATGGTATTTGCGCTTGCATAGATAGAAGTATATATGTGTGCATTTATAAATCAGAATTATTAAAGTGTGAATATTATTGTTTACTGTAAAGAATGAGTTTATTGTAAACAATAAAAGAAATCTTCTAATTAATAATAATAATCTGATAGATAATGCAGACAGTGGCGTAACTAGACAGTATGAGGGCCTCCAGCAAATGTCTAGGGGGATTTTTCAGTCCTTGAGAGTAAGGCAGTAACAGTGTCTATGTGCCTTTATAATTATAACACCTCGTGTCGGGCACCGTAAGAACGTGGGTCTTAGGTCGTGTGTTAACTGTCCGTGATTTAATGAGTAATTGTCTGCGATTACTGTGGAGTTAATTATCTTTATGATAGTTATCATTTTTCTTTTATGATTATCTTTGAGAAGAGCTCAGTTTTAAACCAAAATTATTTTGGAATTTCAATGTGTAACTGTCGAGAACAGGACGACTTTACTAGCCTGCTAGTGATATTTAAAGGACTGAAAAGAAAATCTCAGTTTCAACCGTTTGAGGACCGAGTTATTTTATAACCTACGGTATTTGGGTTAACTCGGGATAAATCCTTAAGAGGTTAAAGAAACTAGACAAGTGCAAAAATAACGTAACCGAACTCATCTTGAAATAAATGATAAAGGAAGTAGTTAATTTTTGTGTGTGTGTATGGAAGCTTAGAAATGAGTAATTCATAAGTTTGCCGGGCCCTCTTTTCGAAAGAAACTGTAAATATTAATTACAGTGCATCATGAAATTATTTCGTCAGTTTAATATTTTACTCTCAAAACATAAAAAAATCAATTAAAATAAATTGCTTTTCCCAACACCGAACATTCATCGGTATAAAAAAGAACTCTTCACATTTAGTAATCTTTGCGATTCTTTAAATATTTATGCATGAATTCACACTCTTAAAAAAATTACCATAGCACTCTTCAATAAAATCTTCTTTAAATGAAAAAAATTACAATATTGTATGACGGGATTTTCTACTTCAAAATATACATTTTTTAAGATACTAATTTTCGCATTCATGCCTTGTTATTGGCATAAAACGAACAAACAATTAGGTTCGTGTGAATATAACGGAAATCCATGCAATTTGTAATAGTCTACAAGAAGTTTTAAATTTGTGGGAAATATATGTTGTTGAATAAAAAAGTTTACCTCTTCAATTGAAGTCAGAGTATGTACCCCACCTATCAGCAGATAGAGTCTGTTTGAAAGAAAATAACTGGGCTTCGAAGAAAGATCCCAGAGAAATCATTGTGAGAAGCTATATCCATATCCCTACAAACCAGAAAAACATCTCTCAAAAGGAACCATTTCAGGAGATCGCCAGATCTTCACCTTACAAACAACTGCGATAAGGCAAGGATTAGCATATTATAAAGATACTCGCCACAGCCCTTGCGGCCTGTGAACGATTTCAAGATCTCTTGATATGGAGATGTTAATATTGTGCGAGGGGAAAAGGGAAAAGAGCCATCTGTCACTAACCTGCAGCACGCGATACAGAAATCAATTGAAACTCTCTTGAAGAAAGTTTGGAATACGGAGTGGTAAATTCTGTTGGGTTCACCGCACATATATACATATCTCTATCTGCAACCAGTGACCTTGTTGTGCATGGAGAGCTGTTCAATAATTTCGGTTCCCTGGTCCCTTTGAATGGAAAGGGCGATGGCAAATAAGTCTGCTACTGTCTGGTGGACAAACGACCAGTGGGGTTCCGTGTCGACACGTGACCCCCAGCCCTCCCCACCTCTGACCCCTAGAACTTTCTTCGATTTCCAATCCTTTTCTTGTTGGAATCGTTCGAGCGAAATTTTGGCGACGGGAAGGAAATGAAGATTGAGAAATACTGTCGCGACCGTGGAAATGGAGCCAGACAGGGCCGGTCTTAGGAGATGCGGGGTCCAATTGGAAACCAGTTTGGATAACCACGATATATTTAAGTGTTAAGAAATAATACATAATGAATAAATAAACAATATGAAATTTTAATAAATAAATTAATAAAATTTATTGTTAAAAATTTTAATAATTTTAAAAATAATTTTAATGAACTTATTTGCATAATACTTAAAAATTAATTTTTTAATACTTTTTGATGGGATACATTGCAGAACAGTTAAGCAATTTAGAAATATAAATAAAAATTACAATTTTCAGTCTTGACTTCGAACTAAGCAAAGAAAAAGAAATCGAATTATACGATACTTTAACGATACGATATTTTAACATTATGTTAATTGGAAATCTAGGGATATCCGGATAACGACGTGTTCGAATTAAAAAGTTTCAGATTAGGCAAGTTCTACTGTAATAATAACTGTAGCTTATACTGTATTTGCATATTAGAACCAGGAGTGCATATTTTTAATACAAAAAAAAGAATAAAAAGTTCCCAAACTTTTTTCAGTGAATAGACTGTTATTCATGTCAACGATTGAAGAGGCAGTGATGGGATGAGTGGGCGAAGTGCACGGCCTCTGGAGCCACAATTTTCGACTTCTGACAGAAATTTTAATTTCGTTTAATCCTTATTAGAACTTCATTTAAGCTTCAATAATTTAGTGCCTGGGGGGATGAAGTATGCTGAAAGGGAATAATTTTATTAGCCCCCCTTATCACCTTGCATACCTCATTCATTCAACCACTCCGCATCCCTCCATTCTTCCTTTCATACACCGTTTCACACTCAACGATTAAAGATTGTGACAGCTCATGAAATTTCTGAAACAATTGACGTTCCTAATAATGTAATTTTAACATGTAACAACTGTACATATTTTAAGAGGCTAATACTACAGACAGAAGCGGCCCGAGGTAGCTTTACCAACCGAGGAAGGCAACAATATGCCGTCCACACATATCCAGCGTATTTTTTTAAAAAATTTATAATACCCGTATTCTAAATATCAAAAAAATACTTAGAAATATGCATGTTTTGCTTGTAAATATGACTTTATACTACTATGGTGAAAATTTTTAAACTTCAGATATATTTAAGATTATATAGAGGTCATTGAAGAAAGAGAGAGAGCAAAAATAATATATTCAAAAATTTATTTTGAAAATATGTGACTTTAGTTTATTATACCATTTTTTTCTTCACACTCCCGCTTTGGTGCCATTCCGGACTTCATTCTCGGACCACCCCTAACTACAGAATCTCAAGAAGATGTTTCATTGCGAAGATGTTTCATTTATAAATCTATGTGTGTATCTCTTTAAACTTTATTGTCAATCTAATTTCTTTCTGAATTAAAAAATCTGAGAAAAAAAGAAAATTGTTACAGTAAAGTTGGGGAGGGAATAAATAACCCATTCAGATTAAGTACAACAGAGAAAAAGTTAAAATGTTCAGCTTTTAAGTGTTATTCAGTTGGCTATAATAAATATTCGAAACTGCATAATTAAAACTTACGTTTACTTTTAATAACTCTAAAGAAACGCCTTCTCATTGAATTAATATTTGTTCTCCTGTTGTATAACAAATGGAATCCAAATGGGTTTTATATCAAATTATTACAATTTTTATAAAAAGTAAATATTTTTCGCAATATATAATATGATTAAAGTTAATATACAAAATTAAATTGATTAAAAAATATTTCATATCTCTCGAGGTTACTAATGTGTGTATTTTGATAAATTTAATTCCGCGAGAATTCAATTATAAATTCCCCTCTTAATATGGAAAACAATTTTGGAATAATTTATAAATGTTTTCTTAGATTTAAAAATATAAAAAGAACGTATAAACTAAGCCAAAGGTAAACATCCAAATTAAAACTGCCATTTCATTTTTTTTTATTTCTACTTAATTCTTCTGTTAATTTATTGTAAATTTTATTTAATTCTAAAGATTTTAAGAAAACGCAGTATTAATGATTTCTCTTTAAATAATCTTAATGAAAAAAATAATAAAGAATTATTTTAACTGAGAATAGTTGTATTCTTAATTGGAAACAAATCTACATTTGTGTGTCTCTGCACTTAATGAGAATCTCAGAAGCTGACTGCCTTCAAAAACTGCTAATATCTTGGGACAGACAAAAGCTGTCGCGGTTTAATACATTCGGTGTATGCCCCTGTTTACAGAAAGGAAACGAAAAAACCCAGTCCTCTCTGCAAAGCAATGTCATTCTCTTGATACTGGCCAGGACTGTTGACTTCTGAAACAGCGTCAGTTGTCGGTCAGTTATAAGAAAAAATTGGTCAACATTGCTTTGCAAGCGAATTTAAAAACATAAAAAGATTCCTAAGGATAATGTTCTGAAATCAAAATGATAGTTGACTTTAATTAGAATTAGTTTAAATACATTCCTCGTTGCACTCTGGCGCGGGGCCCCTAAGACGCGGGCCCTATTTGGAGCAATCAGCTGAAGGCCGGCCCTGGAGCCAGATGGTAAGATTGGTGAAGTTTCGCAAAAGTTTTTGCGATTTTATCAAACGAACTGCGAGATCGTTCCGAGAAAACCTTTCATATTGATTCGTAAAAGGGATTACCCAAATCTGTTTTCTGAAGCAAACCATTCGCAAAACACGAAATGGCATGCTATTGTGGATTGAGAAATATAATCCAATCTGAAGTCAGAATCCAAACAATTTCATCTTCAAGAATGAAAAAGCGCACCTTTGAAATATTTATTTAGGCTTTAAATCAAAATTTATTTTGAAGAAGATTTAACCTTGTCTCATACAATAGCGTGTCTGACACATGTATCGAATAACAGAATTTTTAAATTTAAATCGGTAATTAAGTCAAAGTAGCAGTTAACGTTTTCAAGATATCAAGATCTTTCTCTCTGAAGATTAATTTAAAAGAAAAGAATCGTCTGTACGTGCTTAAGTATCTCAGGCGTCCTTGTCGTTCTAGTACGAATTAAAATAACAATAATGTACCAAATAGGATGTACCATTTAGTTACGAGGTTAAATAAATTCGTGCCTATCTCAAGGGGAAAAAAATCAATATGTAGAGAAGTAAGTATTCTAACACAATAACATACAGACATGTAATCCATCTTAAAAAGTTGGTAAAAATCATATAACATTACTTACATTGTCTGTTACTACTGAAAAAGTTAGTTAAACTGAGTTAAATAAAAGAAGAATATTTTGAAATTACGATGAATTTTTTTTTTCGGAAATTATATTTTTGTTGGATTTTCAGGAATAAGAATTTAATTGCTCTTTTTTTAATCGAAAGAACTTCAGGATTCTTTTATAATATTTTTAATACTATAAATAAGGAAACGAATCTTATTTAAACAGTGTTGAAAATTTTTCACCCTTAATGTTTCTCCAGAATTTTATCAATCATTTGAATTTTCTTTTAATTCCAGAGATAATGTTTTAATGCTTACAAATCACTATATCGTCTGTAAAATCTGAGCTATCCAAAGCAGGGGCGTTATATCCAAATAAAATTAAGCCATATAGTAAATTCAAACCTATGAGATCATAGAGCTGAACAATCTTATTAAAGATGGCAAACTTACTTACTCCTTGTCTTGAACAGTAACTTAATGGGATTACTGTGTATAAACAATATTCGCTATAAGCCTTGTTGCAGAAGCTTTTAAAACTAACTAAATCATAGATACTAGAACTGTGCCAGGAGGAAAGAGTTTGACCTACAGAGGCGGTAAGAAAGAGACTACCTCTTCCTCCTCTCGATCTCAAAGAACAACTTAATAGGAGATGCTGTACAGGAACGATTGTCATTAGACATCCTAATTTCAAAACTGATCACCCTGAGAGAGTAAAACAAAAAACTACATGAGGTAAATATGGATTTTTCATGGTGCAATATCCTTAAATAGGATACGCTGCGTCGATATATGAGGTGGAAGAACTGAAAAAAAGAGAGTATCCTTTCATCCTCCCGATCATAGGCGACAATCTAGTGGGATGGGTATACGATCCATTAACCTTCTCGTTCTCGCCAGATGGGAGCAGTGGAGGGTTAAACAAAGTTGTCAACCATCTAGTAGCAGGGATCTGTTACCTTTCCTCGCGCCTACAGCCCTGTCGGCAAGCTTTTGCAACAGTTTCTCCGTTTGTTCTCCTACTGTGAAGTCCCCATTGTCCATTCCCTGTCCCCAGATCTGGATACACAAATTGACAATAGATCCCTGCATTTCCGGTACGCCTCCGTGTCTACTAAGTGCTGGTTCAACAATAAAGGAACAGGCTAAAGAATCAAACCCCGGTCCAAGAGAAATTGTTCTTTATGCAAAAGAACTCCCCTTTTTTACAAGGAAGAAAATTACTCGGTACGGACTTGTACTTCTTGTGAATATAGTAGGGAGTGATTTTTTTTTCTATCATCACCTTCGAACAGAAGTGAAAAAAAAATGTATTGTACTTTTTCGGAATATTTTCTTTTGATAAAAAGATGAAAGTTATGAACGAAAAGAATGTGAGAGAAATAACTGTTTGGTTTGTTAAGCGAATTAATTAAGTTCGATAGCTGCCAGTTTAAGTTGAAATTCATTGAAAACTTGTGGGATATAAATAAGTAAATGGATAAGTATATTCTGAAGTTTATGAGGAATTCAATTTTTAATTTATAACGACTAATATCACAACCTTATTTAATATATTACCAATTTGAAAGCAGTCCTAAACAAAATAAGGCCTATAGAAAAAAAAAATTCTTATAAAAAGCAATTCTTCAGTATTTTATACATCCATAACACGCACATTTTATGAAATGTAAAAGACAAAATAAAGACAATGCAAAGCAATAAAATTAAGGCAGGTCCCCCCCCCCCCCCTCCTTTCTTTGAAGGCATAAACGGCAGAGAAGTAATGGAAAAACACGATATGAATGATACAGGCCTTTAATAAAATGTGATTAAAAACGATTTTTTTTATAATTAAGCATTTAATTATTTGTATATTACTTTTAAGTATTTTAGCGAATCATGATGAAATAGTTTTCTGCAGATGTTAATCTTCTCAGTATTACTCATCTTTATCTTGTTTGTAACGGTTAAAATTAATCGTATACATTAGTTATACAATACAACTTTCTCCATATAATGTAATACACTAATTGCTGAAAGCTCCGTTAATGCTAATGTGTTAGCTGAAACAAAAAAAAAAAATCTTTACATTCTTTTGAGCAACCGCACTCCCACCAAACATTTATTCAAACTCCCTATGCATAGCTTTAAACTATGCTACCATCATCAGCCTAATGATAAGAATACGAAAAACATAATCGACCCCACACAATGCCATTGAAGCACAAGGAAGGAATGAATAGATAATGCTACCGAGCTTCCATTCCAACATTCAACCATCAACACAAGATCGCTGAATGCGATACTGGAAAATTGGAAAACGTCCATCCTAAGAGTCCAATAAATTACATTGATGGAGACGTGTATCAATAGACCGATTAAAACCAGGTGCTTTCTAGCAAGTCAAGGCCGAGGATTTAGGGGCCCCCACACTCTCCCGGAGGATTAGCGGGTCCCTTCTCCCGTGTCCGTGGCTTTCACATCGGACCCTTCTTTCTCACGCCGCCTACCCAGGTGGAGAAGCCAGCTTTACTACGACAGAGTGTGCGTGTGGGGGGGAGAGAAAAATTTGAATCTGCGAGAGGGGGTGGAAAAAGGAATGTGCAGTATTTTTTGTTAAAACGATTCCCATCAGCTGTTTAGTAACAGCGAGGTCGAAACACTGACAGTAGTTCATTAAACCGCCGGAACGTTCATTTAGCAATCCTCCTCAGAAGTTTCCCCTTGATGGTAACGGCTAATCATATTAATGGTAAGCTTTGGGGAGCCAGCGTGGAATTCCGTTTTTGGTAGTCATTCTGACTTTGGATCATTCTGAATCGGGTACTGTTCTGTGACTAATTGTCATTCTGGCTCTGGTTGATTGGGAATGAGATGTTGTTGGGTGGATCGTTGGAGAATAAGAAGGGAGGAACAAACACTGACTTATAGGCAGTTTCTAAATAGATGCTCTATTGGAACATTGACCGTAGTTTATTATATCTTGGGAAATTTTATTTTAAAATATTCTTTAGTAGTTTACTTACGATAAAGATGGAGTTTGAGGAGAAATGCGTGATTTCTTTTTTTTTTTTTTTTTTTAATCCTTTCTAAAGTAATATTCTGTGAACTTAATACCGGCAGGCAAGATGGAGTGAAACAAGTTTTACGATACTGGAAACTTTCAGCAGAATCAACGCCTTCGCTAAAGCAGTGATGATGATTCGTAAAGCCATAAAAGTGTTAATTTCATTATGCCAGTTTCAAATTTGATTAACTGTAAGTATTGATCATATTATAAAAGATTATTTTAACTAAAATATAGATTTTTTTACTTCAAGTCAAATGCTAGTTAATTATACATTGGATCTTCTTCTATGGACCATTAGCATCAAACACAGAAACATGTTGAAGAATTCCCTTCAGTTATCCGCTAAGATCTCGTGGCCAAGAGAAACTACTGGACAGTTGAGTTCATACATTTAGAGATAGTAGTTTTCTGGGCTATGGGTGAACTGTAGAAATGAAAGTTTGAGGACTTTGCCTACAGAAGTTGTATGATATTATTTGGTTATGTACTGGATTTTGTTCCTCTTCGATTTCCTGCCATTCAATTTACTGTTTGATAATATTTTGCTTGAAAAAGTCTCATCACACTTTACAGATTTGAATTCTAAGTGAAAATTGTTAAACATTTCTGATCTTATTTCTAAAACAGCACAAATAAACATTAGTGAATTGGATTTTTTTTCTTTGTAAACTTGAGTGGGTATCAATGTAACCTAAGTTTAAAAAAATAAACTGGATATAATTGTGAGGTGCTTTTTTCATTGTTACAACCAGAGCTGAATAAATTATTCTAGAACAACGATTCTTAAATTGAAAGTTGCGTAGAATAATAATGGGTTTGCGAAGTGTCTTCTCCTTGTCTTCTTTCAGGTTCTTCAACATTTGTAAATAGAAATAGTTGAATAAACGATTTTGATTCATTAAAATTTGCCAAGAATTATTTTGGTTAGAATTTTTTCATTAATAAATGATTTATTTTGTTATTTATTCCCAATGTCGGCCTTACAACAAAATGTTTCAAGTGAAAATGGGGCCGAAATTAAAAATTTGCTTTTAAAAACTATTTGGAAAAAGACGCGCATACAAAAAAGGTGTCAGAATTCTTGTTTTAGAATAATCATTTTTGCATAAGAGCAGATGCTTATCAAAAGGTAAAACTTAGGCATAGTGGAGAACATACTAAAGAGTTTTTCACCTTTCAGATTTTCAAATTATGTTTGATTAAGAAATTTTGTTTAAGAAGTTTCACTCTGTGTCATCACTTTTTTTTTTGGAAATCCTCATACAATCAATTTTTGAGCCGAAAAGAATAAAGTAAAATGTCTTCAATAATTGTAATCAAAATAAAAACTGATATCATTAGTCCTGAAAGATATCTGATGCAGAGAGAATATTCCATAGCAGTTGTAAATGCTTCATAGCATTCATATTAATGATTTGATCAAGATGACGTTCTTTTTCGAATATCAAGCCAGTGTATAAAGGACTTTAAAAAAAAAACAAAAGTAAATTGTCGAATTTTGCAAGTAATTGGCTGGGTGGAAAAAAAATAATTTCGATCATTACATTACATTTATGAATCCCACAAATACATAGATACATTGTATAACAATGTGGCATCATGGAATTATTAATCATGTAAACTTTTTAAATAACATAAATAATAAACAAATAAGAATAAAAATGTTAGAGAATGATTCTGCCATTCCATTATTATTTTATTTCAATGACAGAAATTCTATTATTATTTTATTTCAATGACAGACATTTTATTATTATTTGATTTCAATGACAGACATTTTATTATTATTTGATTTCAATGACAAACTCCAACTATTGTTCCTTTGTCATTAAAATCTAAATTTAAATTGACGTAATTTTTAATGATGTTTTTTAAGAGATGCATTTGAAACAAAGAAAAATGGCTGAATTACATTTTTTTTCTTTCAAAGCTGGAGTTAAGTATGTTTGATATTACTAACAAATTATTTAAAACTTTTTAATAAATCGCGTTCTTAATTCAATTTTCAATTTGAGAAGAAATTATTTCTAGATACTAGCCGTCTTCGGCTGTATCATATTAAACAAATCTAGTATACATTTATTAAAGACACGCATAAAAGGGAATATCTGAATTGTAAAATTTAAGAAAACGTTTATTCCTCGCAAAGTAATTGAAAAAAAAAAGAAATGTGCTTGTAATATATTTATAAGCGTTGAAGAAATTCAGGTTTAAAATATGAGTAGCCAGTTTACGCAGTTTAATTAACTTGTAGTTTAATCAGCTTAATTTTTATAAACTTGGTTATCACTTTAAATCCATACACCGAAATAGATCGAGGACTCTTAAATTTTATTCACGATCCTTTGTTGTATATATATATATATATATATATACAATATATAAACTTTCAGCGAGGAGCTTACTTTCTTCAGAATTTTTTTTTTTTATAGCTCTAAATTCACATACAAATAAGAAAGTGCAAGAAGCTAATGAATCATTAATTTATTCGACATCTAAAGAAATCGATTTTTGTTAATTATTTGGTGTATTTTTATCTTTATAACTTATTACTCTTTTAAAATCTAAATCCTTTCTAAATTTGGTGCATTTATAACTTTACAACTTAAAGAGGAAACAATTTTGCATTTCAGCAATCAAAATAGGCAAATCAGGACTAAATAGTTGTCTCACTGTTGAGACTGTTTCGAAGTTTATTTTTTTATTTACTTACTTACTATTATTACTTACTATTATTATTTATTTATTTACTTTTATTTACTTTTATTGTCTTAATCATTCATAAGTGCCTGGCAGAACAATAAAAAAAACACCGAAGTTATTACATAGTTATCTATCCATTATGTGCTTATAAAAGATAAGTGAGATAAGATAAAATGCATCTTGTATATTAACTGATGTAGTTTATAGATTACTTCTGCTTGCAAATATTATATAACTTTGCTGTTTTATATTATATAAAACAGCTCATAAGCAGACTAAAAATTGTTGTTAAACTCTTTCTCTCAATCTGTATAAGTAAATAGCAGGGTCCGGAGGTTAAGAACACAGAGTTCAAGCACTCCGTTAACACACAGCACCATCGCCATCCATATAAGTATGAAAAATGTTTCATTGGAATGCAATCAAATTTAAATAAACCATCACTTCTCAGGGCTTTAAAACTACAATGATCTAGCTAGAGAGACTGAGATTTATTAACACCATAATTAATTTATGGATAATTTTGAATAGTGATATTAAATGCGGAGAAATGTTTTAAACAAGGGATGGCTTAAAGCGATTTGGCTATGTTAGTGACCAACGTTGCATTTTAATCTTTTGATAATTTCTGTTCTAAAAATCAAACATTTTTTCATGGAAAACGGACAAGTCCTCATTAATGGATCGTTAAATAGAGAAAATCTTTTATAAGAAAAGAAACCTTACAAAATCTCTATTTATCACTTTTTAAATAAATATTTTTTGTGAATTTTTTTACGGAAGGTATAAAATAATATCCACGTATGTAGTATCAAAAAAGACGTCTTAAATGCATCAGAGATCTCAAGATGTCAACATGCAAACCAATACGGGCCAGGAAAATTCGACGCAAAAAAAAAAATCCTTTCAATGCCTCTTTAAAAAAATCACTAAACAAAAGAAACCTTCTGGTAGATATCTCCTTTTCGAGCATTTAAGAAGTATTTATTAAACCCGGCTTGCTTCCCATAAATTTGAATGGAAAACACAAGCGGAAAAAGAAAGGGTAAACGGAAAAAAAACTGCAATATTAAGGCTAACCTTATTCACTTAAAGTGACCATTTTAGCAGATGAAACTTTAGATACTTTATAAAAAGAGTTTATTAAAAACAAATTTTCGATGGTTGATTTTAAAGGTAAGTTATTATATGCGGAGCAATATTAAAAGACGATGAAAAATTAAACGCTTTGTTAGTTCTTTTTTCGGTTTTTATTTTTGTTGGGAATTTTGCTCCGCGTAATCCGATGCTCTGTGCGCTTATCGGCCGCCTTTTTCCCGCGACCTTTTGAACACACTTCTTGAGCTCCAACCACGTTTTGTTTAACGTTTGAAGTTTAATTAGATTTTTTAGGAGCCGTAAAAGTCCATTATAACCAAAATTAGCCCATTTTCTCTTTTAGCTTATAGTTTCCGATCTCCACTTATTAGATGTTCGGTTCGGCTCCTGCAGTCGTCTTTGCAGCGCACTTCTTTTCGGTGCACTTACTGAAAGAGAAAATTTTGCATAACTTTATCAAATAGGAAACATGCAGGAAAAATTTGAAAGGTTTTGTTCTTTTAAATTTTAACTTCGGTGCCAATTTTTAGATGCTATAAATGCCCAATATAACCAAAATTAGGCAATTTTCTTTTTTAAGTTGTAATTTTCGATCTCAACTTGTTAGATTTTTGAACAGATCCCGGCATTCGTCTTTGCAGCGCACTACTTCTCTGTGTACTTTATGAAAGAAAAAGTTTTGCAAATTCAGTAGTCCAGATATTGATGCATCCTGTCATCAAATAAGCAAACGTGCAGAACGTAGCTTAAAGGTTTTCTTGATGAAGTGGTTATATTTAAATTTTAACATCTAATCACAATTTTTAGACGCTATTAATGTTATAAGCAAAGCCAGCATTTTCCTCCTTTAGATTATAGCTTCTATTTTATTTTGTGAAACAATTGATATTCTCTAAATTCATCTCTCTGATGCTTTTGAAACGTAATTCTTTTAAGAACCTTCACATTTATAAGTACCCCAAAGAGTAATAAGTTATATCAGAAGTAGTAAGTTATAAAAATGGTCCTGTATGCAAAATATAAACATAATCCTGTATGCAAAAAATGAGTTATAGAAATCTTTAAAGTAAGCAGAAATGAAGAAAAAGGGCTTCCAAAAGTGATTATTATTAATACTGCAAATAGGTGTCATTAGGAACACTTAGATGACGTCTAGTCTCTTGATTACGCCTAGCAGAAATCTCAAATAACCTTTTAATATCAGGATTTTGGCGAAGGAACGAGAAAGTGCTTTTCCCACTTTAAAATTAATGAAAAATAAGATATGAGATCCCTTTCGACAGCCAGTAGGGTTAATAATTTTTTCTTCCCTCATTAATAATTATTTAGTACCACACTTGGTGTGATAGCAAAGGATTAGGACATTAGGTTTGGACGTCTTAAACGATTTTAAGTATAAACATTTTTTACGGCTCAGATTTCATCAGAAAAATTTTGTCGCGACCCCAGAATAGGAAAATAAATTTAAAAAAAAATAAATGCTAATTAATGATAAATAAAAAAGAATTCAACTAATAATAGTTCTGCAACAATTTTTAAGACGTACCAAGAAGCAATAATTAAAGGTATCTATATATGGAAGTCAATGGAGTATTTCCGAATGTACCTATGGATAAAATATCTCTGGAAAAAATGAATTCTACAAAAGTTCTAAAAGTTTATACCAATGAAATACACACGATGACAACTAATCATTTGGCCATTATTTCTATCAAAAGATTCGACAAAATTTTACAATTTTTTTTGTTTGGCTTATAATTATTTCACTTATAACTAGATCTTAAATTTATTCGTTTTAATTCTCATACTTTCTCTTCTGAGAGAAACAAGCCATTTCCTCTAATTCTGATTTCTAACTCATTCCAGTCTGCTTTCAAGTTCCGATTTTCTAATTCTGAATCTACGGCGAATGCATTTTCCTGCAACTTTCATTCCGCCATTTCCCATATTCCAAGTTCCCTCAACCGAATGAACCGAACCGAATATTACCGAATGTCTCTGCAGATGAGATTTGAGCAGCGCAAATGATTTCCACAAAAGCAGAGAGGAATTTTTTGAAATTATTCTAAAGGAAGCGCTCTTTCGGTTCGACTGAATGTATTTTTGCGAGGAAAGGACGAGACAAAGAAAGTGACATGAATATTAAAGTGAGTCTCGTTTCACAATCGAAACGAAGACGAGTTGAAAACTCCAGAGGCACTACCATCACTAATAGAAAGGAATTTTTTATTTAAAAGCTTTAAAAAATACGCGAAACAAAAGAAAAGTTTAAAAGGATCTAGACGAGCAGGCAGCGTAAGAAAATTCTTTCGAAATCTAAGTCTATCGGCATCTTAAATATTTAACAGATTGTGAAGGCCAACCATACCACCTTCCCTTTTCTTAATGTGTTGAGATGGTATGATTTGACTCAATAGATTTATTTAACATCATTTCACCCTTTTCCACCTAAAACAATGTTGGAAAAATCTTTGAATTATTAGGAGAATAACGTTTCCGAGTCGTTGGTTTGGATTTATGGATTTTTTTCCATTTTTAAGGTCGAGAACATTTTTTGCTCTAAAATTTTAGCCTTTTATGATCATTTAATATCTCTTAAAAAAACAGAGCAAACAAAAATCTTTTGAAATATCTTAATAATCACAAAAATTAAGATAATAATAAATTAATAAGGCGTCTTAAATATTTCACCGATCCTGAAGACCAACCGCGCCAGTTTCTCTTTTCTTAAAAATGCTAGAAAATGGTATGATTTGACTCGCTAGATTCATTTATACATTACATCTAAAATTTATGTTACATGTAAAATAATGTTAATAATGATAAAATCCTTAGATTATAAGGAGAATAATTTTTCGTGTCCTCATTTGGATTTATAAATTTTTTTACAATTGACAACTTTTTTGGGGGGTCTAAAATACATTAAATTTAATTTTTTATGATAATTAATTTATTGCTTAATTGGTCTTTTCCTAAACAAAATTCATTCCAAATCTAATCCCTTTTTTTTAAAAAAAAATATGCGAGTAGATTTATTTATCATCATTTAACTCTTCTATCATTTTCAAGAATGCTGGGAAAATGTTTGAATTATGAGAGAAAAAAATGTTTCTGATCCCCTGATTTAGATTTTCGGACTTTTCGAGAAGAATTTTTTTTTGTTGTTGAAATTTATCTTTTATGTTCATTAAAAAAATCACTTAAGTGGACCTTTTTACAAACATGACTGTAATGTTGGATTTAAAAGATACATCAATAATTTCTTAACAAAAAAACTTCAAGGTGCCTTTTTTCTAATATACCATTTTCTTAAATCAAGTCGTTTTTCTGAATTTATGATGAAAAAAGTAATATTTTTATGAAAGTTAAATATTTAAAAAACTGGAAACAAAATATTAAGCAAAAACTAAAACTAAATATTATTAAATAAAAATGAAATTATAAAATCGCTGTTATTTTATCTATTTTTTAAAGTTATAATTCATTTAGAAGAATTAGAATCAATTCAAATGACTTCCTTAAATTGCCTATACCTTTTAAGTGTAATAAGTATTCTGTTTTTTCCCCTTCATGAAATGCTTGGTACAATTAAATGCATCAAAAACTATATAATTTAAATAATTGAACAAGCTGAAGAATAAAGTCTTCAAATATCATTTAAATTACTAAAAGCATTGATACAATAAATAGTGCACACAGCGACGCAATACAAATAATTTCACACATTTAAACGGTTTTTAAAACATGTAAATATGTGTTATACTTTCTGTAAAAGAGGAGCGATATTTTTGTCTTCTTTATAATAATCATAATATGTAACGTAAAATATGTAACGTGTAATATGTTCGTAAAATATGTACGTAGATGTACAATTCGATTTACTACTAGGATAATATTCGTTAAATCAAAAATTTGCTTAAACATTTTCAGCATTTCAGATTATTTGCACTAAAAAAAACAGTTATCATTAATTTCAGCATCAATAATTCAAATGTTTTTCACGACAGGATTAATAGTTAATTAAAAATGGAGTCACTTCATATAACAAACGTAACTGTGCGCATCATCTCACATCTAATTTGTTCTCTTATGCTGTACTATGAAGTCACGTCCTTTTCCCTACAACAGAATGTTCAATGGGTTCATGCATATCCCAGTGAAAGTTCATTTGACGTGTATCACGTGAGCATGAATTGACACCATTCTTGATATCGCATAGCTTGATACTTTCCCAAGAATTTACATAAGCATGAATTTAACATTGATATACTACAATTTAGCATGATTCCGTTTTAGAAAGCTAAGTCAGAAAAAGATGCCATTTCGAGAGTCATAATGATTATAATGCTGAATTCACTAATCCTGTCATTTGAGTGACTTTTTTTTTTTTTTGCAGTTTTGCAAAAAATTGAATATCTTCGCCTCTTTAGTAAATAGAAGACTCTTTTTTCGGTATTAATTTCGATTATTTTTTTAATTTTACAAGTAAAAATGTGTCTCGTTGAATCGATGTCCCAAAACATTCATACTACAATATGTTGAATTCATAACTAATGTAAAATTATTGTAAAAATCATTATTGCTATAATTAAAAATTATCAATAATGATATAAGATTCTAATATGCAGAATATGAGCTATTGCATTAAATATAGTTCATTTTTAATGGAATTACAATTACACAAGTTTGAATGTAACATCACTCTAATGCAGGGTTTCTTAATTTTTTTAGAATAACAACTTCTTTTCAGCTCTCTAAATTTTCGTACCCTTCTTTTCATCTCACCCCCACCCACCCCCAAAAAATTCGCGATCTCAAATATATGTGCACTTAAGTAAAATATACTAATGAAATATTTCTTGGAAAGACAGGTAAATAAATTTAATAAAAATCGGTTCTTAGAATTGCACTTTTATTAGTGTACGAAAAAGTAGACATTTTTCATTTTGATTATTTTTCATTTTTTAGTCTATAATTTAAAATTATTATTATAAATATTACGGAAATCAATTTTTTTTCAACTTCACTCTCAGGTGGCGCCACTCGTCTAATTAAATTAATCGATGAACTGATGAATAAGTTCTGGAAATATTAAAATAGTATGCTGTCATCGAGAACTCATAAGTGTACAACATGTCAAAATTCTAGTACATCCGGGAGTAAGTGAAAATTTGATTAGAAAATTCCATCTTTACATGTATAAAACAAATCAAGTAAAATAAGTGTGTAAAAGAAAGGATTTAATCTGTAAAAATTATTAGAGGAATCTAATTGAAATGTTTTAAACTAATAGGATTTCCTTAATTATTTTCTCTCATTAATAATGCATTATTCGTCAAAAACGCTTATTAAGACTTTTAGCTTTGCTGAAACTCATAAACGCAACTAACTCTTTGAGACCTGCTCCAATACTTTGTTTGTGAGATAAACATTCCCAAAATATTAGCCAAGAATCTGAAACCCGACTACATCTTATTCAAACATTGTTGACTGAATCGTTAAGAATTTTGCTGTAATAATGTAACGAAACAGTAATGTGCCAAAAATTAATAAGCAGATAATGTGTTCCAAACAGTGCTACAATTACAAAAACGAAAATAATAATTTTCGGAAAGAAATAACTATTGCAGTTAAACAGATCGTATCAAAACATTCAATACTGGAGAATGAATTTCGAAATAACTTGGTTTTAATTAATTTATAATGATTCTCTACTAAAAACTACACATTTATATTTTGCTGCATTCTTGCTATTTATTTTGAGTAATATATGAAAATAAGCTTTTGAATTCAATAATTAGTTACCAGGATGAAAAATTACCATATTTGTGCTTTCGTATCAAAAGATAAAAATTATTAATAATCTTATCCCTACCACCTCAAGTACAAATAAATTTGATAATTCTTTTCTAATTTGTGATATTTTTTCCCTGTTCATTACGACAAAACCAAAATGTAAGTTTACCGTATAAGTTGCCAGCATGCAATATCAAGAGAGAAAATGATATAAAATAATTTGCTTTATTAAAAGCATTTAACAGACTCTTAAAAATATATTAATGAAATTTCGTCAAATTAGTTTCTAAAAATTGGTAAAAACTATTAATAAGAAATCGCATCTCAATACACGAACTACTTACGAAAATGACAGTAAAGTCGGTATCAATCTGCAGCCTTTTATATTGAATTATTCTCGTAACCGAAGCTATTTTACCATCTGTTAGTCGCAATCATTTTCATACTTAAATGGTCACAATGTATCTCGGATATAAAATTTATTCTATGACGTGTTCATCCGGTTTTGATAATTTTTGATAATTCGGTTTTGATATTATAATAATTACTCCTAATAACGAACATTTTCTGAAAAGAAATTCAAATTGTAAGGCGTTTAAAACAACTAATAGATGCAGATTGCACGTGTATCTATTAGATATTGCGACTAACGGAGGGCTAAAACACTCTCTTTAAACATTCACCAGAATTTTCATGATATTTCGTAGTTTTATCTAGCTTCCATGCATTAATAATTCCTCCCCGATAATTCTTTATCAATGGTGATGACTCAGAGCAATTTACAACGATTACCCAATATGGTAATAAAAACCACGCAATTCCCTTTATAGCGGGTCGAATGAATGGGTAAAAAAAAACGCCAAAAGGTTCAACCACTTCCCAGTTGGATCAATAATCAGACGGTTGACAGATTCTAAATATGCTGATAGGGGGAATCTGAGCTTGAGGATTCCTAACAAGGAAACCCCACAAACACTGGGAGAGCCGATGCGCACCTGTGATCAGGTGCATTGCTGTTTGTTGTCAAATGGCCGCCATAAAAAGCGCACGTATACGTTGACCCAGGTAAGCCCTCCAACGAGTCAGCTTTCAACACTCGCGCCTCCACATACTCCCCACCAGCATCTTTTTGTGCAGCACACTTTATCAGGATTTAAACCCAACAGGCCAGGTTTTCTTGGCATTTAATCCTCGGACTGTAAATACACCACGCGCGCAGACATATGTTGATGGTACACAATCCTCGGTTATTTACCTGGACGAACAAATAAATGAAAGGGAAAAGGGGGATGTCGATTAGACTGTTCAAATTCCTGGTGGGACACAGAAAATTTCGTTGATCTGATGGGGAAAGACAATTTTTTTTTTCTACTTTTTTACTGGGATGTTTAAGTCGTGTAAAAGACTGCTTTTTTTCATATTTGATTTTTTCTGCACCATGGTTCTGTCGGTTGTCTTGGACTAGTTGAAGAGTTGGCGAACGCCACGTATAATGGTAACATTCGTAGTGAAAGGATGGTTCAGTTTTAAGGGGGATATCGATTACGCCTTGAAATTACTGATTGGACATAGAGTATTTCCTTGCTATGAAAGCGTTTTTTTTTTTTTTCTCTTGGGTATTTCAGTCTTGTAAAAGACTTTTTTTTTTGGCTTTGATTTGGATTTTTTATGGCGCAAGAGCCATGATGTTGGCTATACTGCGCCAAGAACTTTTTTTGGCAGCATTTTTTTTTTTATTTCTATCTTGGCCAACAACGAGGATAATAGATTTTTCAAAACGAGGTCTATTTAGGAAAGAAAAATATAAAACTTTTGTATGAATGGATTGTAATACTTCAAATGATTGCGAGACAAATGTATCCTGATGTAAGATTTTGATTAAATTTGTCCAATTTTGAAATTTTATAGTAGCATATTGGAAATGAATTTGGAAATTATTTATTGCAGTCTGCGACGGAGACAATACTTAGTAAACAAATTTCAAAAACGCCATTCATTGGAACATGCGAACGTCTGGTGTGGACTAATTTAATGCGCACCAGTTAGCTTTACCCTGGTAGAATTCAAAGTTGAATAATACCTCTCCATTTGTTACCAAAGAATCTGTGATTCGAGAAATGTAGCATCACCAAAACATTAAAGCCAAAATGAAATTCAGCGTTGAATTTAAGTTTATCTTCACATCAATATTTAATCTAAAGTTTATATTCACATCGTTATATCTGTAATGTTATAGCTGAATAAACAAGAATAGTTCATCAGCAAGGAAAAAAAATCATTTGACATATATTGAGTCATATTTATATATAACACTAACATAGCATTGGGAATAGCATTGGGTAGAAAGGGAAGAATATTGTCTTGATATCAATTTCTTAAGAACTGTTAAAACTGAATAAATGATGGAATAAAGAATTGGATAAAGAATAATAACTGAATAAACAATGCTCCAAATGAAATGAAATAGAAAACAGGCTTTTCTAAGAAGAAATAGTATGGAGAAAAAGTTGGCGGAAAATTTGTCAGAGAAACCGCATTTAAAAAGCAATAGACCGAGAGTTCTCAATATTTTATTTTATTTAGAAAATATTTAAATCTTACCTTGATTAAAAGGCAAGGATTTTTTAAAATTAGAAATAATTTTAAATAAAAGTGAATTTAGTAATATTTTTGCATGCTAATTTGCAAATACAGATGGATGCATGCACCTGCAAGATTTTTGATGAAAAGAAATAATACGAATCAATAATTATCAATTCCAGCATTTGAGCAACGAATATTATAGATTTTTTTATAAAACAGATATCACATAAGAATTCCTCACAATGATTACTCAATTTTTATAGCCTTTCTTGCACTCTTTTGTATCAATAAAGAAAATGACACGTGGCTGCTTATTTTATGTCTATTATTAAAGTATTATATATTGTGGCTTTGCGACAAATTAATTTACAAAAATTATATAAAAACAATCAAAAGTGGTAAACAAAGTTCGAGAAATAGATGACGAAGCAACGCTATTATTTTTCACTCTTTAAAATGTTTCTAATATTCAAAAGAGTCTTCAAAATGATTCAAGCAAGATTATCTGAATATAGTGTGAAGTTGCGAAGGACAGTGAATTTGACATTAAATAGACTAGCATTATCATTAAACAAGACAGCAGTGGTTGCAAAACTCAAAAATCAATAAGGACTGCATATGATTCATTAGAATTCAATGTTTTTTGCTCAAATAAGTTGATTATAACAGAAGTTTGAGCATCAATTTTCCATTCATTAAATTTTGAATTCAAAAGTTAATGAGCAACATTTGTTACTTGGAATTAAATCGAATAAATCATTTCGCAATGACGTTAAAGACCAAAAATTTATCAAACTGCATCCACCGCATAATGTAGCATTTATCAGTAAGTATTTCCAAAATCCAGAAATAAATTCAAAGTTTTATTTATTTATTTATTAATGAATTTTTTTTAGTGTTTCAGTTGTATTAAACATCCATCAAAAATTCTTTTCTTTCTAATTAATAGTCATAAGCAAAAACAACTGGCAGAAAGAAAATGCATTTATTTTTTGTTGCTAGATTTTTTTATGTAATAACAAATAATAATCTGCTTTTTGACGTAAAAAAGCAGATGCGTTTCTGTTAAATCATGATATTCTACTTTATTTTTTCTTATAAAAGGATTTATTGTCTTTCTTGCATTATTTTATTAACTTTCACATAATCAATCTATAATTAATGAATTATAATTACCTCCGATTTCACTGCAGTTCTTTTAGCAACATTTTTACATATTTTAGAAGTGTTTTAAAACACTGTTTTCATGAATGCGAGTTACTGAAAATTATTTAATTCTCACAGCCTTAAAAATTTAGCCAATTATTTTTGAAAATATTTTGGAGCAAAAACTATATTGAAGATAACCTAGCTCAATTTGATGACCATGAAAATCTTTCCAGACTGTTTCGAGAATAGCTAATAAAATATGATAATTAAAAGAACATCTGAAACAATTTCGTTTCCCATACGACATAAAATATGTATATTATATACATATAATCACATTTCAAAATTCAAAACTTGACCTCTGCCTTTGAAATCTATCTACACCAATATAATGCACTATGATGCAATTTATTTTATTTCAAAAAAATATCTATCAAATATGAATTATAAGCAATGTGATAGTCAAGATGCGTAAGTAACAAACTGAGAAAAATGAAAAACAGAGTTAGCCCTACGACATGTAGATTCTGCAAGAAATTTAGCATGTGAAAAACTAAACTTTAACAGAATGTGAGACTGCTCCTGAAATGAAAATTAATTTTGCTTACGCAAATAATACTTTATAGTTTCCTTTAAAATATTTAAAATAACCATTTTAGGAATCATACTGAGTAGTAAATAGCAGAAACTTGAAAGGCAAAAATAGCTTTTTGAAAAATAATTATAATATGATTTTTTGGTAAAGTAAGGTTTAAAAGAAAGACTGAACCTTTCAGAATGTAACGCGAAAAGCATTTTCAGCGGAGGCATGGTATAAATTAAACAGAGCTACGTCGAAAACGATAAAAGATTAATTTATTTGAATTACAAATGATTAAATAAATATGAATTTTAATAAGGTTAATTTTATATGATGTTGATATTTTACGTGTCTTAAATTATCCAAAACTTTCGCCTAACTGAGTAACATGGTTTCATAGAGAATATGCTCGACAATTTCATAAACTTCTCAGAATCTGATCTTCTCAGTTTTATTAACATCATAAAAAAAGACGTTAACCTTAATTGACGTATGAAATCATAGATTATGATCTAATGTATCTCAGAACTCTTCTATTGCTATTCTTCTTTCTAGTCAACACTTTATTTCCAAAACTTTCGTGTAATAACAAACTGTAGAAAAAAATTATGAAAGTTAAAACTAATTACGCTGCTGCTTTTGCATAATATAACGTTATAACTAAATTGAGGGGGAAAAATTAGAAATTATGTAATTCTATATGTTTTTCAATCGCTGAAATTAATTATGAATTGTATCCGATTCTAATATTTTAGATCCATTTTTTCTGTTTCCTAAGAAATTTAATTTTATAAAAATGTAACTCACTGAACACGATGACAAATTATCTTCATATTTTTTAAAAATCGTAATTTAGATTTGAACAACAGTTACCAAATTCTCCATCTCCTAAACAGTTCTAAATGTAATTAAAACTTTTGTAACGAAAAATATAATATATGTCTTCGATGCAAAAATAATCATTTATCTTACGAATTTTCTTTACTTAAAATAATAAAAAGAAAGAAAATTTGCAAGACTGATACTTAGCTCAACATCCCTCAATAACTGATTTAAAGAAATGAAACCTTCTAGTTATAAGCAGTAGAAATTTCTTCAATCAAAATCTATTTATCTCTGCTTATATTATCTTGGAAAAAATTGTGGGAATTCTTATACAGTAAGGGAATAAAAATGTTCTTTCAAATTAAAATACCTATACACAATAAAGCCTATAATCCAAGAAAGAATATGCGTCCAGGTAAGAGAGTGCCTCGAGAATCAAATTTGCAGATATAGCAATATGTGATCAAATTACAAATTTAAAATTATAATATAGTTACTAACACATACTACAAGGGTGGTTGTGGTCTGACATTACCGGAACTCCGGATTTTTTACAATTTCAAATACAGAATTTCAGGATATGTGATGTGTAGACTCATTTTTCTCAAATTTCTTTCTGTTTTCAATAGTTTACACAAAAAATATAAATGCAGCCGTTCCCAGAACTTTACCCCCTAAAAATTTATTTTTGAAAATATTGAGGAACTAAAAAGGTTTATACCTCTGTGAAATAATGTAATGAAAATTAAATTAACTTTTAATGTTTTCTTCTTTCAAACTAAATGCTTTTTCTCCATTAGGTTTAAAATACATTGTGAGGTGCATACATGTATGCATCGTATTAATATTTTGAATTAACTGAAATTATGTGGGTTTTATACACCATGGTAATTTTCAGGATTTTTCAAGATAAGGATGACAGAGTCGCAATCATCCTTATTACTAACAGAATGATGACGTAAAATGTGAAATTTGAAATATTAAGGTAGTTTTATTTCTTTGGAATGTTTCGAATTATTTAGTTCTCATTTTTAAAAAAACTCTGCTTCTGGGGAAAAATTCGGATATCATAAAAATGAAGATGAAAGTACGAATTATAGCATGATTATACTAATACAGATCTGTCAGTTTATTTATTATTTTATTTTCCTTGAAAAAGAATTCCTGATGTTTACTTTTCGATCTTAATAATATCGCTAAATTACTATTAATTAAAAATTTAAAAGATAAATGCTAATATCTTTTTAAATTTTGCTGTCAGTTTTTTTGACATATGGTTTCGAGATCTATAGATCGAACAAAATTATGCAAATTAAAACTACCATTTTAAAAATCCTTTATATTTTACATTTTCAAAATTGGAAGTACCTTTTTTTTAAAGCAATGAAAAATAATAATTTCCTCTTATCAAACCATTTATTTAAATAATCTGTTTTGATTTAGCCTATCTATATTTACGTTTCTAAAATGACTAGCGACAAATAATCTTATTTCCTCTCTTATAAGACAAACCAAGCCAGTCGAAATGTATGGGGTACCTATATGCAACACAGCGCGACAGCTTTGAAGTGCCATTTGTTAGCGACTGTGGGCACATCAACTTGAGAATGCAGGTTTTTCCGTAGTTGGAGAATCGGTTCTGATTGAGAACAACTGTTCAATAATTTACAGCGAGGCCAGAAACACAATACCAAGCACTAATAAAATAGGAACATGGAGTCACAAATGCAAAGTACGCCTGCTTAAGTCGTGACAGTGAAGCAATAGGAAGTAACAAAGGCTAATTTTCCGACCTGACGTTTTGCATTTTCAAGGGATGGTATGACCACTGTACATAACTGGCACATTTCAGTGTCTAAAAGCACACGAACAACAAGGCAGCGTATCTTAGTATCATATCAACTTTTCATTTTAGGTCAAATAATCAAGGTTTGGAGTGACTTTGCGGGAGATTATCTGTTCACGCCATATCGACTGTCAAAACCGATTGACTGGATTTGGATGAACTTCTAGAATTACGTTCTGTCAGGTATTCGCATAACATGGTGCCCTGTACCATCTGGTGCTATGTCCTTTTCGCTACTTCTCTGTCACAACGACTCCTTTAGTAATCGTACGTTGGGTTAGCTACCCCATGCTCTTATGTTATTAGAGCTTGGTTTGGTGCTCCTGACCTCTCTGTAAGTTACCGAACAGTTGTTTAAATCACCCTGTGTGCCAGAACGGAGATCCATGTTTAATTTCACAAATGAATATGGTATGCACATCTTAATTACTATTAATAACAAATTGAACAAGGAAAAATAGTTAGAAGTTAAAGAATTGTAGTTGCATGCAACATAAAAGACAACAAACGGCGGTGGCCGTTCGTGTTGATTAGAATAGGCAAATGTAATAAAGGATTAGTGTCAGTCGCAGTAGAAATGTGGGAAAGGCCACTGACCTGAATGAAACTGTCCTCCGTAGTTGACCGAACAGGGCGCCTGATCTTTCGTCCACATGAAGTATTTACAACTTTTCGGCCAAACACTATCGCGAACGATATTTTTGTCACTCAGCTCCCTACACAATTGCCCTAAAATAAGGATAAAGGCTTTGTTTGGAATCCAGTCTCTCTTAACATCTTATAAAATCAAGAGTACACATTGGTTTTCCTCTAACTCATATGGGAAGCATGCATAACAACGGGGCTTCAACTATTGCAGTGGGGGGTTCTTATTGATTCATTTGCTTTCATTTAATTATCTTTATTGTAACAAATACTATACACTAATAAACATGCAATAATTTTCTCACATCTATCGATTTTCAAATCACAATGTCGGCTATAATGGCAAAAAATCCAAAATTTACAATCAAAATCTCACTTACTGTACCAAATTCAGGTCTAAAGAAAGCCGAACAGAATGTGCATAGTTATGAATTACAAAAAAAATCACTTTATTGTAGACGATGAAAAGAACCAGCTATAAATATATTTTTAATATAATCTCTGCTTTTCGTAGTGTAAGTACCATCATTAATATTAAATTTTATCAAACAATAAGTAACAGTTTGCTTCATGTATAAGTTCCAAAAGCATAAGGTTATTTTTAACCATTTTAGAAATGGTTCATAAACATTAAGTGAGCAAATTTTTGAGCCAAATAGCTGAAAAATATTATAAATTATAAGATTGTGTTGTTGAATAATTTTCTGACTTGCTCCTCTTCAAATTGTCTTTCCCCAAAAAACGAATTGAACCTTGTCTTATGAAAGATATCTACAAGAAATTTCAATATCCGATGTAAAGAAAAGTCATTTACACAAATAACTAAACAGGAAACACAAGGATATATAATCGTATTTAGTTACAGCCGCAGAAAGCAAAAACCCCATTTCTTATGACTTTCTCTTTCAGACATTTCTTTTACTAATATTACCATTTTTTCTTTAATTAGTTAGCTGATGTAACTGCAGTGCATCACCGGTAAACAAAACTGTACTTAGCATTACAAAATCCTCACTGAAAACGCTATAACACAATGTTTCCAACGTTCTACTCTGAAAAAAGTTAAAATATTAATATTTGTCCTTTACTCAGTTTACCGTCTCTCACCCAATGTTAAAATTAATCGTTGTCAATGACGTAAGGCAGTGTATTCTTGGCGGACAAAATTGGGTCTAGGGTTATACAAATCTCGCTGAAAATATTAGCTTATTGACTCTCACTTTTCAATAGTTGGAAAAAATGTAAGATCAAGAATAGCTGTCCTGTATTAAATTTATAGTCTCCTACCAATATTAAAATTGATCTTCGCAATGATTTAAAGCAGAGTATCCTTTCTGGACAAAATTATACCTAGGATTATGCAAATCGTCATGAAAACACTATGATATTGATTCTCACTCTTTAATATTTGGAAAAAATTGCTCTATCTTTTTCTCACCCTATGTTGAAATTAATCTTCGTCAATGACGTAAAGCAGTGTACCCTTTGTAGACAAAATTATACCAAGGATTATGCAAACTTTCCTGAATACATTAACTTATTGATTCCCCCTTCCAATTTTCGGAGAAAATGTAAGAGCATGAATAGTTGTCATGTACTAAATTTCTAGCCTGCCATCTATATTAAAATTAATTGTTGTCATTGATGTAAAGCATATATCCAATCTGGGCAAAATTATGTCTAGGATTATGCAAACCTTCCTCAAAACATTAGCTTATTGATTCTCCCTTCCAATATTCGGAAAAATATCGTAATGTAACAGCATTATTAATTGTCCTATATTAAATTTATAATCTCCCACCCTATATTAAAAATTAATTGTTATCAATGATATAAAGCAGTGTCTAAGATTATGTAAACTTCCTAGAAGGCATTGATAAATAAATACTAACCTTTTTTTATCAGAATAAACCTTGCAAACATAAGTATTTTATAAATAATTATTTCGAATGCCTCTAAATATACTGAGTAACAATTCAGAAAATAAATCCGACATTATTATTAATGCATATCAAGCATTTGCTGAATTATTCGATGACTTTTTGAAGTAAAATTATGACTAAAATTTTTTTAAACTTTGAAATGAAGAAAACTGTTTCAAAATCTTTGGAATATTCCAACAAATTTTCTATTTTAGCGAAATCGAATTTTCCTAGATTCGGCATGTTAATTTGTTTTTGCCCATGAATTTTGAGGGAAATTTTTATGAAGCAACCATTTAAATTATTAAATTGAATATTGCGTTTTATGCTAATTCTAGTTTATTGGTGAAATTATAAACAAAAAATGCCACAAGAAGCGATATGATGCTTTTGACCTTTACGTAATTTTATATTTAAAAAAAAACATTTTACATTTTTAATATAAGGAAAATGTAAATAATATCTATAATATTTAAAAATCAATCAATATTTCCAATATCTACTTTACATTGCCTTTATTAGACCTTCAATGAAGGTGTATTAACATCAATAGCAATATATGGTAATTCCGGGCCGTAAAACCCCACGAACCTCATGATTGATTTAATATCCCGCACTTCCCCCAGAAGAACACTCCGAACACAACCCCCACAACCTCAATTTCACGGTTTATTGCCCATTACGGAACCATCCTGCCCCCTCTGCAAATTCGAAACCCTTCACATTCACTCTCAACCGTGTATTTTGCATAATTGCATTGCTGTTGAGTAGTGTTATATCCCTTCAAATCGTGTTGAGGAAAGAATCGCAACGAACTGCAATTGCTTTAAGCTGTTTTTATGTAAAAGTACGTGAAATTAAGAACGTTGTCTTAAATACCACGGCCAAAGAAACAGCAGAATACAAATAATTTTTTTTAAAATATTTTTTAATAATTCGTCATTTATTTAACATAGCACATTGTACTAAATGGGATGAAGTGAACTCTCTCACTATACTCGAAGAAAGCTCAGATGGATAGTATGAGTAAAACTAATGGCGCTTAGCAAAATAGTTTCTTTATAATTTGGCACCAGCGGCGTAGCGAGGGTAGATAGCGCCCTGGTCATGCTATGATTTATTCGCCCCCTTCCCATCATCAATGACTTACCTTGCTTACACCATGCCTTGGCCATGATATTCTTTTGCCCCCTCATCGTATTTGACTTTTAAAAGCGGCATAAACGCATTGTCACCACGGTCAGTTACGATTAGCTGAAATAAATGGCGCCTGGAAAATATGATTGTTTTCTTTATCACAGTCGTCACCAGTGGCTTAACAAGCGTAAATGGCACCAGTAGGGTATGGTATTATTTTTACACCACCTCGCATATTTTGCTTTAAAAATGGCGTAAATGCAGTAATGTTTTGACTCCATGGAGCCCCCTAAAACTGACACCCGGGGTATCTATACGCCACTGTCCGGCTCTTCGCCTTCCATATCGATGTCAGTGACCTTGAAGCGATATAAACAATAGTCTCAGATTTTGTAATATTTTTTATAAACATTATAATTTTTTGTATATTTTGTGCAATCAACATGTTTGGCTGTTAAAATGCGTATCCAGTAATCCGGGGCTTTCGGTAACCCGTCCACCCTCTGGTCTGATATCTGCCGGATTACTGAGAGATTATTGTAATACAACATTTGATCCTTAATGTAAATAAAGTGTGTGATATATCTGTCTAGAATTCCGTTTTAAACGCCTGTGTTCGATATTCTGTGCAATGAAAGTTTCTATTTTTCTATGTGTAGTTTTTAGCGGAGATGAACAGAGAGCAAACCTAAGACGGGTTGCAACACGCATGACGTCATCCACTAGTAACTTTTTACATACTATCAACTTGAGTTGTCTGTAATGCTATGTTAGATCTGACAAGGCATCAAAATTTGGCTCGAAGTTTAGAATATAGATTTTAAAATTGTCTAAAGTGCTTACAGAATTGATATAAATAAAATATCATCTAAATATTCATCTAAGTCAAGTTCAAGTAAATCAGAAATGTTTTTATGCGCGGGATGAAAATGTCCTGCATAAAACATGGAATGAAACAAATGAACCAGTTATGATTTTTTGAATACTGCTATTTCCAATTATTACAGTATTCATTAAGTATTATTGACAAATGATTACCAGAGTAAAAGCTCTGAGTTCTTCAAATAAATATTAATATATTGAAAAAATTAAGAAAATGTTTGAAATAAAAAATATATTTTAGGAAAAATTCTTTCAAAGTATTTCACACATCCTCAATTTCTTCTTATTCACGAGAAAAAAATATAATAATTTTCACAGATTAATTTGTTTTAGTTATTTATTAAACTCTTGAATTACTATAAACATTTACTAAAACAACATACAATCTTCTATTATGTAGACGATTGTGGCTTTCATGCATTTAACTAACGGAAAAACACCAAACTATTTCAAATAAAGTTATCGAACATTGGGCCTTCTTTTAGAAAGGGAGCAAAAAACAGGAAGCAGGAAGAATCATAAAATCTCAAATTCGAGACATCAAATGTGTGTTTATTTTATCGTCTTAAATCCGTTTAATTTTTAGAAGTCACGTTTTCATGGCATTATATGGGGTTTACTTTAAATAAATTCAACATATATGTGTTTGGTATCATATTTGTTAGAATTTATATAGTTTTAATTTAATACTATTGGAATTTCATAACTGCACTATGCTTTAAAATTATAAACTAAAAATTATTCCTGATTATTCCTATTAATTTCTTTTCTTTCTCTTTATTTACATTTTCAGCTTAGCAATTTAGCGGAGCACAGAATCCTCTGTTAAGTATAAAAATAAATTTTGCTTTCAAAAAAGAAAAATTTCATTTGAGGTTTAACTGATAAATTATACCTGACCTCGAAGGAAAAACTTTGGAATTTCAGGGTTGAATTACCTGCGATTGAAGCCTGATTTCTCCTTTAGTAAACTTTCAGATCACATGAAGCAATAGAAAGAATATAAATGTATTTTATTTACATAAATTATTTGTATAATAAAAGTAAACTAAGTAAAAGTTTACAAAATCCAGAACTGAGTTAAAATAATAATTTTAAGACTAACAAATCATTACAAAGAAAGGTTGATTTCTTTGATAAAAAAATTCACTACCAGAGCCTTATTAATTTTGAAAGATAGATCATAAAGGTACAGAAGACACAAAGTTTCACGTATTATTCTCTATGGATATAATGACAATGAAACTTAGGCATACGAGGCTAGTAGAAGACATAAAATTTCGCTTATGAATTTATGAATAACAGTTGCGTAGCGTGAATAAGTGGCGCCCAGGGCAAAACATGATTTTATCGGTTTTTTAATAAGTATAAATTCGCCCAGAGCATGCTTTCATTTTTTAGCCTCATTGAATTGACTTTGAAAAGTAACATAAACGCATGATTTATGTGGAGTTTACGGTACACACTTGCTTCGTTCCTGTTAGGTTCTCCAACTCTTTCCGGCCAAGAACGGCGATGAGAGAACATTTGTTTTGGTTGCATTTAGATGTTTTTAACGAGTGACAAGCGCGCTTGCGCACAAATTGATCTTTTCATCTGTGTTTTGCTTATCAGGCTATATTGTGCCACGTTTCGATTGGACTGTTTTGTTCAACTCTTCGATGTGATTGGTCGATTCATTCGAATTTCAATAAAACTTCGTTTGGAATTCTTTGGATTGAGTATCGGTTCAATACTGTGAATGTTATTCTGTGTGTTTCGTTTCTCAATGAATAAGCGGAGCTACGAGTATTCCGCTATGTTGAAAGCGAAGTCACTGATATTTTTTAAGTTAAAAAATTCACCTGGTACACGCTTGGCATTACGTGCGGAAATTCTAGCTTTCGGAATTTTTAAAAAAACCTAGATTCCTAACATTCAATGAAAGAGCGAAGCTACTAGTTCCCTGCTATGCTGAAAGCGAAACCGCTTATGTTTTTTTTAAATTTAAAAATTGGCCCGGTACACATTTGGGTGCTCAATCTCTCCTTTTCAGGTGACGCATGCGCAAGAGAGCAATAAAAATCGCACTGCACATCCAAAACAGTATTTGGCGAGGGCAAATGAAATTGCGCGAAGAAAAATTGGCGAGAAACAGGTGTGTACCGTAAACTCCACATTTACTAAACGCACTATGGTTTTGTCTCCATGACACCCACTAAGACTGGCGTCCGGGGTATCTATATCCTCGTTGTCCCCCGTCACTACACCACTGACGAATAATAGCGAAACTGCCGCAGATTATAGTAATTAAGGCACATACTCATTATTCTAACTGAACCAGTACGAAAAATGTGCCAGTACTATTATTACTCGAACTTGTTGAATAATTGGAAGAATAGTTTTTTCATAGCTGATTTACTGACTAAAGTAGGTATTTAAAATCAAAATTGCGATTGGTTCCTAATAGTATACTTTCCCTACTAACGTCAATGATTACACCTGATTCTTTACAGTCTTCTGTAACAGTGATCAATACAGTCTGCTGAAAAGCCATGCATGTGCAATGGAGGTAGATGTCGAACGTATGTCATTTAGAATTCAGAAAGAAGCCATATACTAACCGTTTCAGTTACAAGGGGAAACAAAACCTCGCAAGAGAAAGTATTTGAATCAATATAGAAACCAGCACTGGACCCTTTTCCTATCTCGAATTCTTATAGCGGCTCTAAAAATAGTTGAAGCTTTATTATGAAAAACCGAACTGCTGACAGAGACTGATTGATTATCACGAAGCCATGGACTTTTTATAGTTATACTTACTAGGAATATAGTGCCCTCTTGATCAACATTAAGCAAACCTTGAAAAAAGTGGTGCTCTTTCTTACTAACTGTTAGCAGCACAAATAATAAAACTTTAAAATTGAAATAATTTTTTTATATTCAAGCAAAATTAAAAAGGAAAAAAAAATCTGCATTAAACATTTTACGTTATCCAGTAACTTTTAGTTTCTTATTTAACTATTTTGGAGATTTTCATTTTGATTGAGATGTAAAGATATATGATATATCTTTACGAAACTATTGATTTTTTACCCTTACTTATCAAGTTGTAATCGAGTTTAAAAATTTGGCAAAGTATACACATAACCTATTTTTACTGAGAAATCGTTCGCCCTTGAGGCTCTTGTAGTCTGATGGTGCAGTTTTGGACTTGTGAGCAGAAGTTCGTCAGTTCAAATCTGTCCTTCACAAACCAGCCCTATTCGTGAAGGGGCGATGCATCGAAATAATATTAAAAGCTCAGATGTTCTCGCATTGTTGTTGAATAGCTCACTTAGTTAAGTTAAATAACAAATATACTCCAAGGTGTCAAAATAGCTGTAGAAGTTGTTTAAAATGATAAAAATTTCGTTTGAATACTTAAATTACTATCGAACGGTAATATAATATCTGAGAAGTGTATAACGTATTACCGAAACTGTATCATTTTTCGATTCAGTGGCGCATAAAAAAGATAAAAAATATTTCATAATTCAGCATTTTCGTAAACAGTAAAAAATTTGACAAGCTGGAAAAATCGGAAGGCGAGTTATTAAGGCTTATGGATACAGATTCTATGGAAGTGTTGCATCTCTAATTTACGCATTGTCCCATCTAACGAAGATTTTAAAAGACGAAAAAAATAAAAAAAAGATACTCAATGAATCAGTTAGCCATTGCGCTTTAAAGTGCATAATAATTTTAAAAAATTGAGTTTATATAGAAATCGATGCATGGTAATGTAACCTATAGATTTGAATGTTTGAGCAGTCATGTCATTTTGCACAACAATGAAAATGAATGCCATGGTATTCACGTTAGAAAGCGTATTAAGTGAAAACAACCCAGACCAAAATAATCAAATAAAAATGAGAACTTGTGTCCATGCCTCTTCAGTATCTTCCCGAGCATTTTTCCTAATCACACTGCGAGCCCCAGCAACATCAGTTCGGCTCATTTCTCTTTTTCTATCTACTCATAAAATATATAATCATCTATCTATTACGTTACTATGTTTAGAGATGTGGAGCCTTCCAGTGTTCGTTGAATCAATAAATATCTATCAGGCGGCTACGCACCGTTTGAGTCAGAAAAACGGGCGCAGGAATTTTTAATGACAGCTCCAGAGTGCGAATATCCTTTCGGCAAACACGGGGTCCAGATTTAGCCGTAAGTGTCTGGGACCCCTGTTTCCAACCCAAATGTACTCGGAGTCAACAGCCACGCTCGGAAAGCGAGGGGAAACTGTTTTCATTAGAAGATGGCCCGGTCGAGATAACTGACGGAATTACCACGGCTCCTCTCACCCACCGCTGCCAACTTTTCTTCCTCTCACCAATCTTGTACAGACACGCACACGAAGCATTCCTTTTTTACCCTCCCTCCCACTCGATATATTAACTACCAAAAAGGAAAATAGACGTCAGGTAGAAATGGTACGGATTAATCTTTACAGATTCGTCCAACGGATTTCCTTCGCAGTCACAGTGCCAATAAAGTTGAATGACAGATTGCACCACAAACTATTAAAGTTGGTGTCGCTCTACACAGACTGGTAGCACTCTGAAAATGGAACATAGTGACCGTATGTCTGGTTCGGCGGTAATTTCATTTGTTTTATCCGCCCTCTCTCTCTTGATACATTAACTACCAGAAGGGAAAATAGACGTCATGTAGAAATGGTGCGGATTGATCCGTATAGAGTCGTCCTCCGGATTTCTTTCGAAGTCACAATACTGAGTGACAGATTGCCCCACAAATTATTAAAGTTGGTTTCGTTGCATCCATATTGGTAGCACTCTTAAAATTGCACAGTGAACATAGTTTCTCTGCATATGCTCCAATGGTAATTTTACTCGTGTGTTGCTGACCAGCACTTTATGCCTTTGTGAATTATTAGTTGATGCTCCTATAATTGGTTATAATGATAGAACAAAAAAGTTAATGGCACGTATGATTCAACAGTTACTTGTTGTCGAAATAACTTTTCAAAATAATCTTATAATTTTACGTATTAGTTGCGTACGTAGTTGCGTAATTAATTACGTATTACTAAAAAATAATTTGATTTCGTTACAGCTGATTAGAAATTTGTATCATCAGAAATGAATTGTTACTTGGGAACCCTACACCATAGTGACAAAGAGGGCAGTTTGATACAACTGTAAACTGTAATGTTAGTTTGATAACAGCGATAATTTGGTTTTTATCATCTGTAAACATCGTACATGTTTACAAAGCAAATTATTACTCTCTTTCTCTCATTATTATTAATCGCTTAACTGTCCAAGTTCCTCCAGTACTTAATTATACGACATATTCTGTTTCTGTTTAGGGAATGTTTTGGCAGTTCAATTTAATTTAGAATGTATAGAATACTTCAGATGTTTATGTATACCATGCAATTTGTACATTGAATGATAATGTCTACGAATGACTTAGTTTTAATTTGTAGGTTTAAAAATCCGATAATTCGATTTGCATAGGACGCACGGCCAAATCATTTCAGTGATAAATATCAAATAAATCAATCAGCAAATTTTCTTTTTAGATCTGATAAGCAATAACATTTAACGCTGAAGAAAGCTTTCAATTTATTGAGCTTCCAGTTATTTTCGACAATGAATGCTATTTAATCCATCCTTCACATCAGTGGGCAGTCCAAACACTTAGGACAACTAATATCATGTACTTAAAGATTATCGTAAATACTAACAGTAGAATTATCATTTTCATTTGGAAATGAATTAATCTTTTTGTGAAAGAATTACCCAGGAGATATAATCTGTTCCCCATAGTTACACAAAGATGCAATTAAAACCTCCTGTTTTGTAATTTAACAATTCGTTTAACTTAAATTCTTTAATAGAAATATGAAAAAAATCTTGCAAATAAAGTCTCAGTAATCTATATTAGAATTATCCTCAAATTTCGGTAACGCTAAGGAATTTGGCTATGTGCCAAAGAGACTCAGACAGTCTGTCAACAAATTAGCATACGCAACACCCGGCATATTGTTTTGATTCTGTGATGATTTAATATCAAATAGGAGTTATGACAGGGTTTTTTTAGCTGAGTTTTGCAGTTTCTTTTCTTTTTTTATTTTATATTCATACATCAACGCTGAACTCTGTTAATATCAAATAGAAGTTATACTAGAATTAATTTATTTTTCCATTTCTCGGATATCTTTACTTTCGCTTTCGTTAAAAAGGTTCTTTCTTTTTCGTACTTAATTTTTTAATCGAATATTTATATATTTTACAAAACGAAAGTTAGTGTCAATTGATTCATAATTTCTGTTTTTCAGGCATTTTTTTATTTCTTGAGCACTCTGCCAATGTGCATGAAATTTTTTACTACAATTTTGGTTAATAAATCTGTGATAATCAGATCTGAGATTTTGTTGGCAAGCTAAAAGCCCGTCCGAGACGGGCACAAATCTTCTAGTTCGATTGATACTAGCTCATTGGCGAAAGACATTTCCAAGAATAAATAAATATTGTTACTGTCGCATTAATTTTAAAAAAATTGCGAAAATAAATAAAAATTTCCATAAAGAAAGAAACAATATCACAAAATTCCCATCAAGACACAAAATTAGATTAATTAATAAAATCTAAAAGAGTCCCTAAATTCGAGTGCAAAAAAATACTTTGTATTATAATTCATTGTTTATTCCTTATAGCAGAAAATTGTTAAGATGACATTAAAATCTTCAAATTCTTAACTAAATTACGTGATGATAAATGGAAGAGGAGTTAAAATGAATCCTACTAATTTAAACAAACATCTCAAATTCCTACATGAAAAGAAATTTATTGCTCTAAACGAAAGCATTTGCACCCATGCATTAATAATCATAACACGCATTCAAGTGTTTGATCTTTACGACTATATCAAATTGTCTCATAAAATTATGTAAAGCTCTAAGATTAGAAGTAAGCTTAACGAAATAAATGTGAGCACACCTGTGAATATTAAAGCGCATTGTTTGTATATCTTAATAATATCGCAATTATGTGACTACACAGTGATTATAATAAAAGTGTCGTAAAGAATGAACAAGTGACATTTATAACAAGTTAAACATCATTTTAATGGTTGATTATCTCAGTGTAAAAAGGCTTACACGTGTGATTAAATATTGACAGAGGATTTTAGAGAAAATATATATGAAAAAAAAGTTGAGTTTGCATGCGAAAATTACGAGTCATATCTTGTAGACATAATATTATAGTTTATTTGAAATAAATTTTGTACTAGAAAAATAGATAAATCCAGTTTACGATATACAGCTTTCTCTTATTGTTTTTGCCGATTATATTTAAGATAATGCTACTTCTGATTGATCGCTTACATTTTCTGATGTCATATCACAAGAAAATGATAAAGTGATTTATTTGAAAATTTGATATGTTTTACCGAGCTATGCTGATAAATATTTGAATTGCTAAATCTGTACTGTTCAATCCTTTTAGAAAAGCTATAACAAACTCATTCTCAACGATTTACTTAAAAAAAAATACAGTATTATCCTTTTCTTTTATTGTGGATAGTGTTCAAAATAAAGAACAAAATGTCATAAACATTTTACTTAAATTAAACTTCTTGCCTTAAAAGAAGAGATAAATTTTAATACATTTTTACTTTTGATAATTATTAGATGATGATATATTATGCCATCGATATCGGGCATAGCCAGTGCGGGACCGGCAATCGAAGATGACGAGTGATCGTTTACTTTAACAGGGTTCGTACGAAACAGGTTGTTAAAAAGCGTTCCAACGAAATTTTTCAAATCAATTTTTAATCAATTTAATTTTGTTTGTGATGGATGAGAAAAAATTATTTTAAAAAAATGAGTGGTTTTTTTAGCTACATCTCGGAACATTCCAGATGTAGTGAAAGGAAAGCAGTCAAAATCCGGGACATCTAGTAACATTATAACTGAGAAAAATGATGGCATTAAACTATATATACAACACATTAATAATATTCCAAAGCAATACGATATTAATTACCATCATTTACCAAAGTAGGTGGCCATGTTTCATATGTAGTAAAAATCGAGAAGGTATTCTGAAGTTATTTATGATAAGTGAAAACGGGTTATTTTATTCAAAAGAGCGAAATAAAACTGGGACTTTATTATACACTTTCATTTAACTTGACTTGTTTCATATTTGTAAAGATGAAGTTTTGTAAACTATTTTTTATTTATTTCCTGATGTGCTAGAGCAGAGGCGGCTCGGGCAAACCGGGCAATTGTCCATGGCGCCGAAATCCGGGGTGACGCCCAAGAGGGAGTGTGAAGGGAAAAAAAGTATAGTTTAATAGACATGAAAGCTTCAGAAAAACGGCAAATAATTTCCATTTCGTATTGCTGACCTTTATCCTGATTGTTCCTGAAAGAAGCTTTTCTGAATTGAAACTTATGAAAACATATCTGTGATCCCCCACGTCTCAGGAGCGACAGGTTGGCTTAGCAACCGTACCAATTTACCAGGATTTGCAAAATACTGGAATTGAGGAGATAACGAAAGATTTTATGGATAAAAAGGAAAGAAAAGGGGATTTTTCAACAGAGTCAATAACACTGTGTTAAAATAAAGTGGCATATTTTTAAATTAAATTTGTTGAACATATGATTTTAGTTTCAATAAGACCACTATATAATCTTAAATATGTCTGAAGTTAAAAATTTTCATCATAATATTAATAAATCATATTTGCTGGTAAAACATGCGTATTTTTAAGTAACAGTTTGTTTGACATTCGGATTGCAGACTTTATGGAATTTAAAAAAAATACATTGGCTGTATTAGGGGGCACCAGGATGGTAAAGTTACCTCTGACCGCCTCTGTGCTAGAGTTCTGAAATTTTGCACACTTATGTATTCTCGATGACTCTACACTTTTTTTTAGTAATTTCAGAACTTAATTATCAGTTAATCGAAAATTTAATTAAATTTTAACTTTCTAGCAGTGGGGCCATCTGGTAGTGAATTTGGAAAAAAATTGATTTCAAAATTCCAAAATATTTGTAATATTAAATAATGAATTAAAGACTAAAAAGTAGAAAATTATTAAAATATAAAATTCTACTTCTTAGTACACTAATAAAAGTGTCTTTTTATAAATTGTTTTCATGAAATTTATTCTGAAACCAGAATAAGGAGCCAAAAACCTCAACGCCTGGTTTCTTTATATTCCCGAAGCAATTTTACAAAGAAAGAGTGATGAAAAATAAAAGAGTTCCGACAGATGATTTTTAAATGGATTGCCGATTTCATGTCCGGGCCTTTGCAATCCTAACAGTTAGTAATGAAGCAAGTTTTTTAGGCTTTTACATTGCGCATATATTCAGCATATTTAACTCAGTACGGGTAACTTCAGACGGAACATGAACATCTAACAGCGGTACTAAAATAGGCTTTATTCATTTTTTCCCTTTATCATTATTTTATCAGTTACAAGCAAACAGTTACTAAAAAATATTGAAGTAATGTTACAAACAAGACTGAGATTAAAAGAACTCAGACGGCCTACTCCCCAATGCAGAGTTTTCTAAATATTTTCTTCTTGCGACCCATTTTCAGGCGGGGGAAAAAATAGCCACTCTATTTCTATCAGAAAAATTTTGCTGCGACCCCAAAGTTGATAAATAAATCAGAATATGAACTGTTGGTTAATGATAACCATAAAGAATTTTAACAAAAGGAACTATTTAGGACATTTGAATGAAATCTTTCAATTAAAGATTTTCTTAAAAGATTTTGTTAATTATTGTTAACGAATCTGAAGCAAGACCCTGCGAGAATCCTGGAGACACCCAATATTTTTCTAAGTTACCCCACTGGGAGTCACGAGCTACACTTTAAGAGGATCAGCTACAATGAAGGCAAGTTTGAAGTCCCAACCTTTGAAGTCGTAGCAACTACTTAACACGCCGTAAGTAATATATAAATAAGTAAATAAAAAGTTATTACTACAGAATTATTTTATTTCAATAAAAATAATTAATCTTGAACCTTTGTCGGATACAAACAGAAGTGTTTAAAGCTGCTGACCAGAGCAAATGCTCTCTGCTTTAAAGAAGGTCCCCTAAAATTTGTATCTCGACCCCAAGCAGGGTCGTTTAAAACGATATTAAAAAATAAGCAAAATCTTCTATAGCGATTTTTTTTAATATTTTCGAGTAAGAATAGTTAAGAAAATTTTCTAATTCTAAAACAATTCATTTATCTTCCTTTCTATTTTTCATTATTAAATGCTTTATTTTATTTGCAAAGCATATTTATTAGTAAAAAATGGGTTTTGGAAAAAATTTCTGCCCGAGGACCCGAAAAGGGGGGGGGGGAATTGTAAGGTAACATTCACAAGACAAATTTTTAATATAAGTTTTAGAAGTTAGTTTAATGCTCTCTAAATTTTTATTATAAATTGGGAAAACAAGAGTTGCAGGTAGAATTTTTTTTTATGAAGCATTGGAAGGAGAAAGAACTCTCTGCGAATTCTTGGCGATAAAGGAAATTTTGTAGAAAGTTTTTTTTTTTTTCTCCTGTTGACACAATTGCGAGGACAAGTGATTCATTACTTTCTTAAAACTGAAAAGACAAATCAAACTAAATGCAGTTTTGTGTATTTTAGTCTAAATGATTTAAAATTTAATATGCTAAAATCGTAAATATTTGCTGCGATTTTTAAACTGATGCAAGTTCTCTACTTGCGTGATTAAGGTGTTAAAATATGAGCATTTGCCATTTTCAGATGTGGAAAAAAAATAGAAACGAAAATTAGCGAACAAAAATTAAGCATGGAATTAAAGTGCTTCTTTTGCCATCATTATTAAAACACCACTCGAAGGTTTAAAAAAATACTAAGGTCTTTAAAAATTGGTGGAATCATATCCAGGGTATGTGCAATTGAATTTTTTAGCATACAAGGTTTAAAAATCAAACTTCGGAAAAAAGAAAATAAATTAGATGATAAAAATAAATAAAAAATACATCCCAAACTTCATTCTCTCATAGGATACTGAAGCTCTTTGGAGGAAAAAAAGGGGGGTGAGGGGTAAGAAAAAAATTGTTCAATCATCCGAGACTTTCTCTAATCTCAAAAATCGAGTCTAGCAAAACCTCCTAAAGCAGTATTAGCTCAGAAAAAGAGCTTATGTAAATAACATTGAAAAAATAAAACTGAAAATTAAAAAAGAAAGCAAAAAAAAGAAATAAGAATTAAATAAAAGAAAGCAAAGAAACCTACATCCGGTTTAGACATCTCAGCTTGCGAGTTTTGAAAAACGAAAACAAAGCAATTTTTTCCAAAAATGATATCGTTGTATTGCTAAAACATTTCTAAAACGGGAGGAATCGGAAAAATAGCCCCATTACCGAGAATGGTCCTCCCCCTTTCAATCGAAATGACGAGTTAACTCGTGAGCAGATCGACACGTGAGCTCTAAACGACCCGATTCGATTAGACCTGTCGTTTATTGTAGTGTGCCGACCAGTTCATTACGTGGGTGCGCTGACCACAACGATGAATTTTTACATGTGGGGGAGGGAGAGGGGAATTGCAAGACTCGACGAACCGTTTCTCTTAAAATGCTTTGGAAAAGCTTTTACCACCATTTGCAGGATGGGGAGGGGAAAGGGGCAATCCTTTTTACAGAAAACAGTTTTTAATGCAAATTTTCTGAAATGTCTGCATTTAATAAAAAAAAAATTAGAAAAAAACGTTATCGGATTTAGACATAATTTTCAGATTAATCTCTTTCCCCCCAGTGTGTTTCAATTAACTTTTTTCGCAAGAAAAACACCCCCTTTCCGAATTCACATACCCAACTCTCTTCCACTTAGCTTTCGACACTTTTTAAGGCTTTTCCGCTGTTTAATTAAAGCAGCTACTATTTTTTCTCCCGGCACTCGCTGAGAACTTTTTTTTTCTTTTCCCCCTTTTTTTCTTTTCTTTTTTCCTTCTTTTCCCCTTTCAAATTCTTTTCCTTGCGCTTTTCTTTACGAGAGCCCCTTTTCCCAGTTTTTTGCACTTCTTTCCATTCTTTTCCCCCCTTCTTTTCATGTGTGTGTGTTTTTTATTATTTTTATTATTGTTATTTTTATTTTTACTGTATTTTATTTTATTTTATATACATTTTTTTCCCCATCCTACCATCCGGACCTTTCGAACACACTCTTTTTGTTCCTAGCGAGCTCCTGAATTGCATTTTTTTTAGTACCCTTCGCTTGCGTTCTTTTTCCGGGAAATATTTTTACGCGCTACGCTTTAAAAATAGAAAAACTCTCCAATCAGCAGTAAGAGAGTGAGAGCGAATCATTTTTGCGAGAGGGGAGGTGGGAGGGGAGAGATTGCACACAATTTTATTTCGCGCTCTAGACGCATGAAAGGCGGCCGATATTTCCCCCATAGCCGAGCTGAACAGAAATCAAATCAAAGAGTTTCAAGTCCTCTGGCTGAACCAACAGAAGGTCGAAGCGCAGTCAGGAAGTTATGAGAATGTTAGCAAATATACATAACAAGCCGATAAACTGACTTCCGAAAAACCCTCCCCACATCACAAGGATGATATGATGAAAAAGAAATTGCGTGCATAGTCACAAGGTAAATGCATTCCCCGGAAAACCCTGTCCTATTGGAGTCCTATATACACCTGATTTCTCCGCTTATAATTTATACATATATATATACACGTTTGGAAAACTGCGGTCACATTATCACGCAAACCTAGATTCTGAATATTCTTTCTCAAAATATCAGAGATATTTGTTTTCAGGGAAGGTCTTTTAGATGTAATGGACTACTTTTAAAGGAATGAGTGTTGCTACATAGAGTGGAAAAATATTTCCCTTACAGTCTCCAAATTTTCAGAATAAATTCATGTCCTAGTCACATTATTTTATTCGAGTTACAGAAAAATTTGTTTTTAGCAAGGTGTTTTATCTGTAATGGACTACTTTTAAAGGAATGAGTGATGTTATACAGAGTGAAGAAATATTTCCCTTACAGTTTACAAAATTTTCAGAATAAGTTCATGTGCCAGTTGCATTATTTTATTAATATAGTAATGGCGATGTTTGTTTTCAGGGAAGTTCTTTTATCTGTAATAGACCACTCGTAAAGGAATGAGTGTTGTTACATAGAGTGAAGAAATATTTTTCCTGTACTCTAAAAAAAGTTCAGAATAAAATAATGTGACTAACACATGATTATCTTTGAGTAGAATGAAATTTTAAAAGTGTTTTCGTGTATGGTGTTTTCCGTCCTATTGGAGTTCCATATACACCTCATTTCTTCATTTATGATCTAGCCAAATATATATAGAACTTGAAAAAGCTTTGGTTGCAATGTCACGCAAGCCTAGATTTTGAATATTCGTTCGTTTGTTTATAATGAACTGCTCGTAAAGGAAAGAGTGTTACACTGGGTAAAATACATAATGAAGTAATATTTTCCCTACGTCTACTAAATTTCAGAATAAAATTACATAACTAACATATAAATATCTTCCAGCTGAAAATAATGTAAAAAGGGTTTTCGGGTAAGGTATTTCCTGTATTATTAGAGTTCTTTATACGCCTTTCGAGTATTCGATCTCAAAATATCAGAGTAGCAAAGGTTTTTCTTTTCAGAAAAGATGTTTTATCTGTAATGGTCGACTCGTAAAGAAAGGACTGTTATACTAGATAAAATGCAGAGTGAGATAATATTTTCCCTACAGTGAACAAAATTTCAATAAATAAAATAATGTGCCAAACACATGAGTTTCTATGAAAAGAAAATGTTAAAAATATATTCGTGTATGATTTTTACTCGAATAATAAGTTAAAAACATATTGAAACAATATGCTATTCGAAAGAAAAATAGAACTCTATAAAAAGTGCCAAATAAAAATTTATCTGTAATATGCAAGATTATAAGATATGGCTGGCAAGTCAACATCTCTGAGCAGTTTTTAGAAATATTTTCCGGTTGAATCTGCTAGCTATAATAGACAACATGAAAAAAATATTACATGCAGTAAAATATGGAATTTTTTTTACTTCCATTTCTAAATTTTATTGGAAAATAATGTGACTATAGTATATGAACATCTTTGAACAGCAAAAATTAAATTGTTTCCAGTGATGAAATTTTAGCAAGCAAAAAAACTACTTGAAAAAAATCAACAAACAAAGAATGGCACAGTGATTAAAACATAGAACTATTTTTTTGCCTGCAGCTCACTGAATTTTGTTGGAAAATAATGTGACTATAGTATATGAACATCTTTGAACAGAAAAAATTAAATTGTTTTTATTCATGGAAAAGAAAAGGAATCAATAAAGAAAGAATTCTACAGTAGGTAAACCATAGAATAATACGTTAATTTACCTGGGGCGGGGGGTGAGTTTCATAAGAAAAATATGTGGCTGAGCATTCACATAAGGAATTTTTTCCTTTAACCGAACTGATATGAAATTCGGAAACAGATATTTCAAAACTACTTAGATTTCTTCTGCCATTTGCATCTCATACTATTAAAATGACGAAGTTAACACCAAAACTTTTTTGTAGATGAATATAGGATGATGAGAATTACTTCGTTAATAATAAAAATATCATTAAAATGTATTCGAACAAGGTTCCAGATAGTAAAAGTTTGGTGAGGATAAGATTATTAAAGCATAAGACGAACAACAAAATCATTTTTTTCACTATCATGTCTTAGTTCATAATCAGTACCTCAGAACTTAAATCTTTGATAGGGAGATACCTATTATTTTCAGATAGCTTCATTTTATAAATTTCAGATGAGCTTCAAATCTGGTGAAATAGCATTTGTGAAATGGTAATAAACCGTATTAAGGGAAGAATAACACGTGTTTAATGCATGTAAAGAAACATTTCTCTTTATAGTTATAATAAGCATTACGCGTTTTTTCCCTTTTAAAAATTACATTGAACATAATTTTTAAGTATATTAAGTATATTATTTTATTGTTGTTTTTATTTCATTTTGATAATCAAATATGTAGGTTCAATCAAAATTGAAGACATGACTCATCTATGTGTTTCATACTACGGTGTGAAGAAAAGGAACTCGGATTAATTTTGTTCCATAAATTTAGATTTCAAGTGAACTCATCTGCCTTAAACTAATTAAATTTTAATATAACTTAAATTCATTAAATAGCATTTATAAAAGGCAGTTTTGTATGTTTAATAGGAAAACGAATTATTATAATCGGTAAAGGAAAAATTTGTTAAATAATAAATAATATTTATAAAAATTTTTAAGTTTCCCATATAGGACTCAAATATACAATTGTATATTTTAATATATACAATATAAACAATTGTTTTATTACATACAGATTTCAGTTTACTTTTTTCGTGTGGGACATTTTTTTTCACTAAACACAATTTTTGTAATTCTGACCTTCCTTTCTTCCTCTCAAATTTATGTACCATAAATTTTGTCTAGAAGAACCAATTCTGACCTTTGCGCAGTTAAATCAAACTAAATCAACCTACCATCTTCTCAAGTTTATTGAAAAACAAAAAGGACAGATATCCTCAAGATAATTATTCTTCTTACAAAACTATTACTTTAAAAAGGAAATCGTTCACCTATTCGAATACTTAAATAATCATCAAAGGAATTTTGATAGATTATCCCTGAAATGGATTAATTGAACTTAATTAATGAAGTTGATTGAAATTCCTGGAACCAAATTCCACGTTATCATATACCGAATGAATTACGAGGAATTGATTTTGAACATTCATGGATGTTCATGTACATGAATTTTGGAGGGCATTTAATGAAGTTGATATTTTTGAGTGTATTAAGTTGATTATCATATGCAGATCCATCTGATACTTTAAGAATCTACCATAAAGTGAAATCCATGATTGATAGTTGACTATCAAATTAAAATTTGTCCTAGAAATAATTATTTTTAAACCTCATTAAAAATAATCAAGAATAAATTTTCTCCTCAATTATGTAAGTAATTCCTATTTGAATATATCTTAGTATAGCTGAATATATTTAGTTAACCCTTTAACTGCGGGTACTTTTAATATACCCTATCGCCCTAAATGCAAAAAAAAAGAAATACATATATCATGTATATAATATGATAAAGTGGCGAATCAAAAATATATGCTTGACAAAATATGCATTTTGCATTCAACGATTAGAGCTCAAAATTATTATATTCATTTATAAAAATATATTTTTATAATTTAGTGGTAAGATAAACGATAAGAAAAAAAAAAGATTTATTTTATTTCATTTATTTATGCAAAATTTAGTGGAACATAAGCCACAGCCTCAACAAGTTGTTTATAAGTCATACCCGGGTCTGGCTATAATTTAAGTATGTAGTTTATAAACCACATCCGTAGTTAAAGGGTTAAAGGAGACTTCCGAAAACAACAACATCCATGCAGCCTCCTTTTTTTGCTTATATTCCTTTTCCACTAACTCTACCACTGTTTTTTAATATACTGTACAAATTAAATGAATAAACCAGATACCAAGGTAAGCCAATTATACATAAAAGTGGGCCACCAGCTTTCCTGAAGCATCCGCCTATGTGGGCAATCAAATCTAGCTTGTAAGACTGCATTTCTTTCTTTAATGCCTAAGCATTTTCACAACCAGCACGATTCTCTGTAAAGCAATATCATGTTCGAACATAGCAATATATTCATTATAATCATAGAATTGACACTTTTAACTGCCGTTTACTTTTCGTAATCATCGAAATAAAAATCAGCGTTTATAATGAGACATTCGAAATATAGTTATTTCTCGTAATTTCACTTTCCCTTAGGAATTAACTTAGATGCTACATAGTATTTCAGTAGCTATAAATCTACTTGTAAAATGTTTATTTTGTAGCAATTTATTACTCTTTACACTTACAGAGAATAAAATATGCATTTAATATAGCGTACAAAATACAGCAATAATATATAAAACAGAATTAAATTTCTCCTAGAGAATTCCTATATAAAAAAAACTTTACTTCTTTCCCTGCATTAAGCATTGCTTGATCTCTTTTGTTTTCATTTCGAAAATATACAATTTTAAAGAGGAAATAACAGTTTTACTTTTCAAAAGATCATTCGGTAAAATTTACTGAGGTTTGCGCTAACATTTTTTCTCCCAAAGAGAATTTGACGCACCTATGTTTTCGTTCCTGAGTTCCCAATTTAAGATTTATTTACATATGAACAGTCAAATCCATCCTAATTTTTTCGTTATTTCTTATTCTAGTATCGAAAGAAATAGGTAATTTAAAGCATATATGCGTGTATATGCAGATTCTAACTGCATAAATCATTGTTTGCGCTCATTTCATCTAAAGTGACATGATTATCACGAATGTTTGACAAATAGCTTTATTGATAAATATTTCGTTTACTTTATAACATCTAAAACACTTCCAGCTTGTCCTGGAATAAGAAGCTGGAAAAGGCAAGTAGAAACGTATCTGGAAGCTACTACGATCATATTTATAAACGATGTAACGGTGAAATTTTGCTCGCTAAAATAATGAGATTAACTTTAGACTACATTGTTAGTAAGTTGCTTCAGATCTATCCCTTAGCATACTCGCTTACGTATAGAATCTCTTCCAGTGTGACGACATTAACTTACTTTAAACATAACTCTGTTACAAAAGGATAATGTACGGAACCCTGAAAAATTGTAAAAGATTATGATTCAGTTTCATTATATATCTGTAAAAAATTGTTCAAATTAGTGCTTTTTTCGGAAATTAACTTTCTACAGTGTATCTTATAATATTTTTGCTCACACAGTAATAATTGTAAATAAATAAACAGGAGCAACGGATATTAATATTGAATAATAACAGGGAAGAAGAATAAAGCATACGACCTAGTGTTAAAAAATTTCGTACCATTGGATGTTGAAACATCTCAAAGCTGATAATGTAGATATAATAAAGCATATTCATCGAAGGCGAGGTTGTTATTTTTAGTTACGATAAAATCATTTTTAAAAAGACTAAGTGGAAGTTAATATTTAACGAACTTCAATTGTTATCAAAATTATAAAGAAATTCTGCTGAGGTAGGATGCGAAATTAACTGGATTAAGCTGAATCATTATTTGTTAGAGAAAAATATCCAAAATTATAAAAAAATTGATGGTAATAGCGTAAGAAATTAACTGGATTAAGAAGAATCATTATTTATTTGATGGGGAAAATATCAATATTATAAAGAAATTTTGCTGATATTAAATGAAGAAATTAACTGGATTAAGATGAATTATTATTATTTGTAGAAGCAAAATAAAAACTGAGAGCATGTAAATTTTAATTAAGCAATTAACTGATTGAACCATCTAATAAAATATTAAATTACGTAATAAAATGACATAAGAAACGAGAGTAACAGGTGACACACATTTCTCTAGGATTCAAAACTACAGATTAATGGCGCTGATTAGCCTCCCTTCTTTAAAAGTGTGTAGAAAATAAAATTCTTTTATCTTGAATTTGGCTGAATCCTGTTGTAAAAAATTTAATTTTTAAAATTTAACTCAATTATTTAAAATCTATAAAGACGGAATTAATTTATTAAAATTTTCATTCGATATTTGACTTGATTTTGGAGTTTTAATTAAAACAACTGAAGACAATATTCTTTTTCAATTACATTATTAAATAACATTATCAGAATACACTACATTTACTAATTTAAGGAGAAAAATGTGCTCGGTAAAAAGAAAGAGTAATCAAGTTAAATGCAAAGCAATAATAATAATAATAAATAAATAAAAACCTTGAATTAAGGACACTCATCACAAGACAAAACACATAATCTAAATTAATTTGCTGATGGTGCTACCATTCTTTTGCCTGAACTTTCGGATTTATTAGCTTCACAACTTTTAAATGCTTAATTTGTTTAGAATGTCCGCCCTCCCAGGGGCCATCTCGAGTACAAGGTAAGAAACCGCAATAAGAGTAAGAGGGTTCTCAGTTCCCTCAGTTGTATAGTAAGTAGCGTCGGTAAATGAACTTCCCATTCCCTTGAGGAATCGTACCACCCGATGCTTGTTGGACTAACTGTATGCAGTATACCGTAATGAGGTCTTGTTGTACAGGAGGCACACAGTCCATGTTTACAATACGTAGCAGCCGGTCATTCAGGGAAATGCCCTGGTTCAGTAGCAGGAGCTGAAACTCTAGAATTATTTAGTAGTATCCTTCGCTAGGGGACCACATCTAGTACGAGAATAGGTGGTCAGAGTTCTCAGTGTTGGGATCCCGGTCATCTAGCGGCTTAGTAAGAAGAACCTGGCTACGTCTGATGATTAGACGTCCCTCATTTATTGCATGGGCCGTGTCAAGGGTGGGGGAGGATTGTTTCATAGGAAGCTTAGTAACAGCCTTGCATTTCGCTCGCTTCGTCGGTTTTCATTGTCAGCCCCTTATGCTTCTCATCGAATCGGTAGTCCATTCTGATTATGATTGCATCAATAATTTTTTTGACATTAAATGTTCCAAATGCTGTTTTATCTTTCAAACACGATACTAATCCGCTAACAAGCTGCAGAAGCCATTTATGCATGCAGACATACATAATAAATTTAGCGTCTGCCGCGGAGAGTATATTACTGTAAATATCTACTATGACGACACTTAAGAATTTGACGTGATAAGTTACGTTAACAAAGAAAAAAGAAGGGAAAAAAAAATGCACTCAAAAATAAAGCGATAGTCAGTATCTATGCGGGGTCTTTTTTTACATTTTCAAACACTTTTCGATAAAAAAAAAATATCTGATTGTAAGAAAGATATTTCATTACCATTATATGAATATTGCACCAAACATAAAAAATTTGCTTAAATAGAATATAATCATTAATTTTATTCTTCTTCAAATTTATTATTTTATTCCGATTCATAAAACAGCGAAAAGATGCTGTATATTCAAATGTATAAATAACAATTTAATACAAGATATCGTCATTTAACTGAGAGAAATTTTATCAAAAGAAGAGAAAGGAAGCGAAGCTAACTAAAATAAAAGTATGATGATGGTCGGTTTGAAACAAATAAAATGCAGTGGCGGAAATTCTAACGATACAGTCTGTCATCTTCGAAGCACTTGACAGAATGCATTTTACCCTATAGCACAAACAACGGATTAGAAGGCTCATTTTTTTTCGCAAGTGAAAAAAATTAAACTTGAAGAATTACTGACATTAATTACTAACCTACTTGTGGTATGAAACGAGGACAATTCAAATACAAATTAAATAATTCATCAAGACTCAAATTGGTCTAAATAAACTCTTGCGTTAAAAAAATTCCAAAATAACATTCATGTATTAGTAGAACTTCACTTAATTAGGAACATCAGTTTGCTTGCAAAAGGACCTATTCCTACTGTAAGCCTTTAGCCGATAAAAGAATTTAAATTTATATGCAGCAAAAGAATATTCAACAAAATTTGTTTTTGGCAAACAAAAAAATACCCCCAATTTCTACAAAGATTGTTAAAAGGCTGGTATAAGATTATCAGATTTCTGAGCACACACTATTCTACAATGACTCTTAGCATTAAACAAAGCCCATTTAATTGAATCGCTGATTGCAGAAATCAATACTGGGAGCTTTTAACCCTTTCTAAGGACATGGGAAGTATACCTCCCACCAAATTCATCAATTTTTAAATGCATTTTTTAAGACTGGCATAAGTTCTTGCCAAATTTATCAATGAAATAAAAACCTAGATGTTCCAATTTCTTATCTCAAACCATAACAAAGTGTCCTGACTTGATTAATTATTAATTTATAAAATTAATTAGCAGAAAACTAATGCCATCCAATAAGTTAAATGAATTTTTTTTCGTAAACTAATCTTAATCTCAGAGTTATATTATTATATCACCAATGGAAAAAAAGGGCCCTTTAAAGGGTTAAGAAAACTGATTCATTTCTTAAATTAGTGATTTTTTTTTTTTTTACCTGATAGATTTTATATACCTATCATGTGACTTTCTTGATTCTTGTCATTTCTTCATTCATTATATAAATACACCTTTAGAATGCGAAAACAGCATAAACGCAATTTTAGAGAAGAAAAAAATTGACTCATGTGGTTTCTGAAATTAATGATTCAATTACAAATTTACATTTAACAAACAGTTAAATTTCTCTGTATAAATAGTAATTATCACTCGTGCCATAAAACTGCTTCCAAAACAAGTCATTATCGTGTAACATAATACAACTCATTAGGATCAAAGGTTCACTTGTAGAAGAGACATCTACATTGTTGTTAAGAGTCCTGAAAAAGATGCTCCAACCACACTGATTCAGTGCAAATCTAAATAATTTTAGAGGTGCATCATAACAATCGATTCGATTACGGCAAGCGCTACTTACCAGAGACTTTTGAAGAGACGTATTTTGGCTCGATTTCTCTCTCCATTCAAAGTTATGGAGGCTCCCATGGGTCCAGCTTTTGTTTTTGATCCCCACCCGGTTTGAAGCGCGCCTATTTGGACCCCTGGGGGAAATAGGCTTCGGTTACACGTCTTTTCGACAATGACATATTTACGATAAACTCACGCCCCCCCCCCCATCCCGTCGTGATGCAGCCCTCCCACTCCCCCACACGACTTGAGAACAGTGCGAGACAAAAACGAACCGTTAATTCTTATTTATAGCTTGAGCGGGGGAAATAGTGTTGAACGCTTTAAGTGTAAATTACGAGGTCAAAGCGTCTGAAGTTAAAAGTCGTATTGCGAAAAAAAATGAACTGGTGGTGGCTGGAGTTCGATCTCATGCAGAAGTGAAGATACAAAAGAAGATTTGGATAAGTTTTAATCTTTTTCAATGTTATAGAGGAAATTATTCAATAAGGTAAGTGTTTGCTAGTGTTTTATAGATTGGATGATGATTGAAAATATAGAAGATATGGATAGGGGCTTGAATTTTTAATTAAAACGAGCACGAAAGAGATTAATGAAGAAAGTTTCTGTAAATAAATTAAAAGGTTTCATGAGAAATATAAAGTCTAATAGAATTGGAGATAAGGAGACGTTAGAAGACGTTTGAATCTTCTTCAAAGAAGATATTATTCACTGAAGAAAGTTTGCACAGATATTTTATTGATGAATTTAATGAGTAGTGTAAATATGATTTAAGAATAAGTTTGAATTTTTTTCAAGGCCATAAAAGAAATCATTCTATGAAGCAAATTTTTGTGAGTATTTTACAGTTAATATAAAATTAATTTTTATAAACATTTAATAGATTATATGAGCAGTCCTGAAGTTTTGAAAACGAAGACAAATAATAAAGAAATATGACATTCGTAGGAGAGGTTTATGGGCAGTAATAGATTTTAAGTAATGATTCTTAAATCTATTGAAGCAATTCTTAGTATATTTTATAGGAAAAGAAGAATTAATTTAAAGACAAAATATATAAAAATGGGCACAGAAATAAATATTAATTTAAAGATGTAGTGTAATTTAAAAATGGGAGTATATTATTGTCTGGATAATCTTGAGAAATTCGACGAATAATCTTCAGATAAAAGAGATATTAAATAAATTAAATTTTTATTGTTGTTTGTAGTTTTAACGGATAAATGTATGTTTTATCTGAAGTTGAAAAGTGTTCTTAAATAAAGAATGAAAGGAAAAGCAAATTAAATGTTAAAGCAAGAATAGGAGTTTGTATACCAATAGAATGGTCCGGTCAATAATAATCTCTGACAGTTACTGATTGAGTATTTTTTTATTCTCCTCTATTTTTAACTTAAAGCTGAAGTGATTAATAGTTTTAAAAGTTTAACAACAATAATAAGATATCGCCCAATAAACACTTTCATATGTGAAGAAAGGGTTGAATTGTCATATGAGGTCGAAAAACCAAATCCTTAAAGGAAAAAAAATGTATGATATTTTACAAATTAGCGATTCATTCAAATTTTTTAAAAAGTGAGTAAAATATAACAATAGACTTTCATTTTCTTTTGTAAAAAATGTACTCAAATTAAAACTTTCGAAATATTTTTAAGTGAGTCTTATTATAATTACGTACGCTATAATTACTATGACAGGATAATACAGAACAAAAAAAACCATTGATTATTTGCCTAAAATATGAAAAACTAATTATTAAAAAAGAAGTAGAAAATTGGAACAAAGAGTTCAAAACAAAATACTATGCCCTAAATAATTCATTTACCTATTTTCAACAACAACAAAAGAATAAGAAACATGTATTATTGCTCAACCAATATTTCTCTTAAGATATTGAAGGAATGAATACTGAAGTGCTATGCGCAATGAAAGATCATACTGCGGGACAAAATATACATTTTCTCCGATATTTGAATAAATGAGATAATACATTAACAGGAATTTCATACGAAATTTTCCCAATTCCAAAGAAGCACTATAAATTTAGATTAGCATGCCGTTAATAAATCGAAATCTATCTCATTTTAATTCGTTAGTGATTAAAGAAATAACAATTTCCTTTTGATTCTAAGTTCCTCGAAAGATCCAGCTAAAGCGTATAAATGAAAGAAAACCTAAACTCCTTCGAGAGGATGCCTTATAATTAAGTACTCGAAATAGAATATTAATTGAGTTGCAGCTGAACTGAATGCTATGTTAAACTAGTGGTTTGACATATATAATATCAACAGCTTAATAAATTAAAAGAGCAGCTGGAGAACAAGCATCTTCAGAATATAAAATTAAATTGGAATTAAGCTAGTATCAATCGAGCTGGAAGTTAATGAACTCTAATCTTATTATAAACCTCATTCTTTTTCTTGTGATAGTGTGGTAAAATTTCGCTTTTATTCTGGAATGATCACTGTAATTTGTAATTGTCCTTCATAATTCTGAAATAGACTATTTCCCCAAACTTTAGAAACGACGAAATGTTGGAAATTATATTATTCCTCGAGAAATATTTTTGCCGCTTGAACTCGTCTGTTTTAACTTTTATGCTTAAACGGCATAAGGACTGACGAGTTTAAAGGTAGACGTATAGGAAGAATAATATTGTATATTAGTAATAAAGAAAATCATTAAATAATATAGAATATTTTACAGAAATACACAGATTCTAGAACAGAAAGCATTATAGAATTTATTATAAATTTTATCCTTTTTAACAGTGTAGAATAATTACGCCTTAATTCTGGAATGATGATTGTTATTTGTAATCGTCCTTCATCATTCCAAAATCCGTTATCTTCCCAATTTTTGGGAGTAATGAGAAGTTGAAAAGTATTTTATCTTTTCGATTGTTCTGTCTGTTTTAACCTTCATGCTTAGAAAATGCAAGAATAAACAAGTTTAAAATGCTATAGAAACACAGACGTTTAGGAAGAATAATAATGTATATTAATAATGTATAAAATCACTAAATAATATTGCATGTTACACACATAGATATACGGATGCTAATGAAAAGAAAAATATGAATAGAAAAAAAAAACCAGAAAACAACACGGATGAGAATAACATAGAATATGAAAAAATAAATTACAAAATAATATCGAAATGTGATATAACAGAAACAAAAGTATACTATTTTATTTATTTTAGAAAATGAAAATTATGAATTAGATTGAAATTGCGTGTTTTTTGTTTTAATTTCTTGCAGAGCATTTCAGAAAGTATACGAACAGTTTCAATGGAAGAAAACATTTGAATCTCTCCAGGATAAAGGTTATATCATTTTTATTACCGTGATGACATAAACCGATGATGACTTTAATTATGAGTATTGATGATTAATGCTGAAAAAAACTAAACGACTATCTGATTAGAGTATATTAATAACAAAAGCATCACACACACATTTAATGCGTGCGTGTCATGTTTTTATATAAAAAAAACTTAAATATACATTTTATTGTTATTAAGAAATGCCTAATTTCTGAAAAATCCAATTGTTTGCTTTGGCTATAAATATTCCTTTGGACTACATTAGGGAGTGGAATAGTGCAAAAAAAAAGAAAAATTGGGGTCGCAAAAAGACTCCCATGGCCTTTTTTCAGTCTTCAGCCTTGGTAAAAATAAAGATATGAAAACAACCTTAATTTAAAAGATATCTAAGTTTTCTAAATCTTTAAATAATTTTTTTAATTTTCTTGAAGTTAGTGTCAAGTAATTCGTCATTTTTAAAAATTTATTTTGCAACTTTGGGATGGCGGCAAAATTTTTTTGATCGAAATGTAGTCGAGAAAATTCTCTCCGTTCAAAAAGAGGTAGCGAATGAAAAACATTATAAGATGACATGATCAATACAAACCGGGTTCGTAGTTTTTTAATTATCTTAGCCTTCAAGAAATTCAAAAGTTAAAAATTTTAAAACTACCGAATTCAATGTTTTTTTATAGACAATTCTGTAAAGTAATAAAAAAATATCTGATGCTCAGATTAGTTCAGAATTTGAAACCAGCAACAACAAATAAAGCGGTTTAAGTTAAAATAAATTTCAGAAAGTATATAAAATCGGAAACATTAGCCTATAGCATATACAATATACTAAAGAGGAAAACTTGCAAATTTCAAATCTTTGCTTTAAAGATCGGTTCATAGAAAATGAAAATCCTGTTACTAATCGGAGATGATTATAATACTTCGAAAGAATTTGCATTCTTCTTTTCATGTTTTTCTTCGTTTTACTTTAATTTAAAGTTATGCACCTTTATACCAAATAAGACTGAGTAATTTTTATCAAAATTATTTGGATAATGGAAATGTAAGTAGCAATAGTGTGAGCAAAAATATCAGGATTATCTGCTAAGTTCCTCATAATTCAGATCTTAATAGCTATTAAAAACGATCGAAATCTCTTGGCTGCTTTAAAAGTGATTTCGGTATCAAAATCCGTTTAAAACCAGCCAAACTCACAAACCACAGCACAGAAGCCCGCCACAAACCCGTCTCGACACTGTCTGGCACTGTTGTTAAACCCATTCAGCGAAAAGTGAAAAGACGCTTAAACTGTGTACGAAATGGAAAGTGAGGTTTTCCTATTGACAATCCTAAAACCCGTGTCAACATACGTAAAGCACACTCAACATGAACAAGTAAGAAACGATCTAATCCGATGGTTTTAGAGTTTCGTGGTAATCGCTTTCGGATCCTATGACAGTTTGACCCGCGATATAAATTACAGCCTCTCTCGCGTAAGATCCGCAATCTGATTAGAAGAGGATTAAATTAAGCTACCTCTTTCCAACTCAAATCCTTTGGAAGAAAGAAGGCTTAACCTCATCACTCTTTCACCTACCACAGCACCCAGCCAGCTTTTTGGGGCGCCTCGGAGCGGGCTCCAACATTCAGATGCGCCGACAGCGAACGCGTTCAAAGAGATCTTCGGGACGAAGAAGAAACGACACGCGTTCAGACGTTTCGGATTCTTCCCTTTTCCGTTTGGATGGTTAGTTCCATACATTTTAATCTTTTTTTGTATAAGATGCCAGGCATAAAACTTCAACTAACAAAAAAACCATTGTTTAGAGAGACAACGGAAATTATGTGAGGTTTCATTTGGAGATCATTAAACATAGAACTATATAACTCGAGTTTCAGGAAGATATAAATTGATCGAGTAATAAGGGTTTGAAATATAGAAGCAGATGCAGATGTAGAAAAAAATTATAAAACGTATATATGACAGATTGAAGTACTTGGTCCGCCATCGACTTTCTTTACCCAATACAATTTAAAGCAAGCGGCAAAAGAAACTGCATTGCAAACAAATATTAATTTGTTAGTTAACAATGACTATTATTAATGCTACTGTTATTTATTAAAATATCGATACTGTTATTATATTATAGCCGATACTTTAGCTTCATTATTCAATCAAAATGCCATCTGCAAAGAATCAAAATAATATAAATGATTTTTATTAATAGTATACTTTTCCAGAAAACAAGTAAAAGTTAGAAAAATCAGGTAAAAATTTAAATACAAGCCTTTTTCTTTAATGACAGTGTCTAGTTCTAGTTCCGATAGAAAATATTAATCATATTAGTTTGAAAATAGAAAATGAGTTGCATTTTCTGCAAATATCATTTGATTTGTTATGAGTAAATAACATTTGTCTGTTAACGAATGTCTATTACCAAACACTATTATCAACAATATTCAATCAAAGAATCATAAAAATAAATAAAGTCTGATGTAAAATTAAAATTCTATTCAAGACGTATTTAAAGTGTTTTACCATGATAGGATACAAAATTTATAATATTTTGTTCATATTACATTATTACTGTGGAAAGTCCATATTTTTAATTTTAAACAATGGAGATAAAAATTCTTTATACTCTTTATGAAGTGACAATATATATATATTTTTTTACGAACGAATTTTTTTTTATTCAACCTAAAACACTTGGAGCAGTTAAGAAAACTCATAGTAGATAGTTTAATAAAGGCGAGAAAAATTTAAATCGTTACTTACTTTTGAATGCGTCAATCTAATTTAAATCAATTAAGCGCAGTATGAAATAGATAAAAAAATAAAGCTAAAATCTTGGTGTCTCCTTTCAAAAATTCCAAAAGAACGGATTAAGTGTAAAAGGTTGATCAAATGAAATCTAACCCTACTGACAAAAAAAAGTTCAATACAAATTTTATCGGTGAAATTTCTTGGAAGCTTATACAACAATAAAAAAATATTATTATAGAAATTAAATTTTCCAAAGAATTATCCACTAGGTTTTCAAATCTACATTCAGCAGCAAAAAAATCTGTTTTTAAAGCTTTTCTTATGCATTAGAATTAGTTTTAATAGAAGTACTACTGACATTTAACAACTAAAAATTCGCTTTATGGCAAAACGCAATACAATGGCTAACATATATGTATCTGACATTGGTTTACGTTTCGTTTTTAATTTACAATATATTGTCACTTGATTTTAAACTTTTTCCTCAAGAAACACATATAGATAATTTTTCCTTTTCTAAAGTTATTAAAGGTATGAGAGTTTCAATTTTTTTTTAAATTGCATTTCTGGGAGGAAATCGGTAAATTATTAAAAGGTGCGTTTCCTTATAACATCGACTACTTTAGTCTTGAGTAATTTTCATAATATCAGATGACACTTCAAATAATGGACATTCTGAATACTGCGTATATCTGTTTTAACTGCAAATTTTATTAATTGTTCAATGATTTTATTGAAATTCAACTATTTCTTTAAAGTAATAACATTATTATGAACTTTAATTATAGGTAAATTCGTTTAGGAATTATAACCCGATACAGTATTTAAAATACAGAATATCTGAAACAATTTTATGGAAATTATTTGACACACATCGCTTTAAAATAGATGCTTTGCTTAGTTTAGAACACCCTCCGCTGCCCAAACATCATCACTAATGCATCACTCACTGAAACATGTTAAACGAAATAGTAGGCAATAAATACAGATGACGGAATTTAAGGTCTTACTAGTCACTAGACTTTGCATCAAGATAGTACTCCGACTACCTTGATGAAAATTATCATTTTTCTTTATTTTATATGATGATTATGTTGTTTGAATTGAAAAAGAGAAAAGATATGTAGCCCATGTGAAAAACATTTTGCGACTACAGCATTTTGAAATATTTCGATTCTGTATATTTGTTTCTTATATTTAAACTACTAATGAAAAAGTATGATGAAATTATTTCCAAAAGAATCCCTGCTGTTTTAATAGCACTTCTATTTCGTTTTTAATTAATTTATAGCCAATCTGCTCATAATCTCAAATAATACATAAGAACTGACGGTTTTTAATTTGTTTACATAAAAAATATCAGTGATCATAATTGCTAAAAACTAAAAATTACTTTTTCCATTGTTAAAACGTTTGCCGCTTTACAATATATATATATAAAACTTCAGAGATACCTTTTATTACATCTTGGATTGAAAAGTGCATGCAACTTAAGCCTCTTGATCATTCAGATCAAAATATGTGTTGACAGTTGAAACAGGAAACATTTTATAGCTTTATTCTGAAATCCCAATGGAAAATTAAGCGGATGACAAATTACAGTGAAACAATTGAAATGGAGATATCTTAAGCTGATACAAAAATTGAGATAAAAACTTATATGAACACATAATAACTCAACTTTTGCATGCCTAATTTCTTTTTCTGTTTGCATACTAAAAAAAGTTTGTCTATTTACTTTGAGGCTGAACTAAACGGTTTACTTCAGCAGTTGTTTTTGTGATTTAATAAATCTTTTTTAATCTTTCTGAAGTACAATTAGTCAAGTATTGAAATAAAAATATAATATTTCTTTCTGAATGTCAAAGGGAATTAAGAATGTTTCAAAACCTTTGTTTAGATTATATATAAGAAACATTGAGCAGATTTTTAGAAAACTACTCGTTTGAAGTTTTAAGGTATTTTAAGCAAAAATGGAAATTAAGAACGGACAAATACGAACCTATCTCAAATTTCTACACGTTCTAAAGATAAATGCGATATCATCCTTACGATTTTATATTTGCTAGCGATTTTGGAGATATCAATTGAATTATATGAAATTTTGATTGATTTTCGGAAAGCTTTCTGCTGTAATTATTATCATGTGTTGATATGTTTATCATTAATGGCCGACGTTATCTTTATTACAGGATGAAAGTCTTAACTTTTAGTTAAATTACTTTTAAATGTCAGTCATATCGCATAAAATATGATAAAATAAAATCATTGACAAACTAAATCATTAAATTTTAACTTTGCACAAAAATGTCCAAAGGCTTTTAGCATATCTTAAGAACCAAATAAAATAGGCTTTAGAATAACGCGAAAAAGATAAAAAATATTAAATGCTTTAACAATATTATTTTTTATAAATTAAGAGCAATGAAAAGCATTCTGGAATAATAATAACAAAAACGTAATGTAATCAGTAGCTCAATATATTTGAAATAGCGTTTTTTCGTTTTACCAAAAAATGTTGTTTCAGTTATAAGATTAATACATGTTTAAGTATAATGAACACTTTATGGTTGCTTCGAGCAACATAAACTGAAATAACTTTGAAAAAAGTGGGAAGCAGAAACTGAGAACATATTTTTACTATTTTTTTTTTTTTAAGAATGAATGATTATCTTATGATCGTCACGTAATCAACTTTTGGGGTTTAAAAAATTTAATCCTTAGAGAATATTTACAAACTTTTTTCATCGTTAAGAAAGTTTATTCATTTATTTACTAACTTTTTTTTCTTTTTGCATATTTAGTGCTATCACGTCACAGGTAAGGAAACAGGAGAACTAAGTGAAATAACATACATTTCATATCCAGCTTATTATTTAATTGTACGTGTTATAACTTGTGTGTGTTGCATAGTTCTAAAATCCGACCAAAATTGCCGAGATATTTACTGCTTTCGCTGTTGCTGCCAACAGTGTGGACAGCAGCCAAAATATGCGAAATAACAATAACATCATGCAAATATTCGGTTCAGTTCGAAAAATGAATAATTTTCAATTCTTCATGCATCTAACACTAACTTTACGACTTAACGATCAAAATTTTAACAACAACCGAGTATCGAACGAAAACATGGTAAGCATTTTACTCCAAATAATAATACAGAATCTTTCAACACTGCGTTTAAAATTGAACCTTTTATACCTACTTTAGAATGCTTGCAGCAATGGGATATACGGGAGGTCGCATATAAGAAATAGAGTCGCTCACTTGGGTTTTGCAGAAAAATGACGCAACAAAACGTCCCCCCTCCCCGCTGGCCTTTTGAAGCAAGTGAAGGGCCGGGAAACCTTCGGGTGTTCCCTCTCAAACAACCCATAAAACACGAAATAATTTCGCCGCCGTATGAGCCGCCCCTAACCGAGAAGGGTGGAGAGTTTGGCCGTTAAGAACTTCCGATCGAAAGCGTCGAAGAGTTGCCGATCTTTCCGGCGGCGAAGGGCGGTACAGTCGACGGGGGAAATACCGGAGATTCCATTGGTAGGCGTGATAGGAAGATAATGGGCTTTATTCTTGCGACACAAAAATTAGCAGCATTGAGCATTCGTTGTATTTTTAATAGTTTATATGCCTAGATAGTATGATTTATTTTTTAAATGTACATTAAAGTACAGAATATTCTTTAAGAAAACATAATTTTTGGTTTATTTATTTCTTTTTTATCAATAATATTTTTTTTTCCTATTTTCTTCAGATGGCCTTCTGTTTTTTTTTTACCTTCTGTTCGCGCTTTTTCTATTTAAAAAATATAACCATAATATTTATATACATAAATTATTTAATTATATTTTTAAATGCAGAATAAATTTAATGAGTTTCTAAGAAGAAATTATATTGGCCGTCTTAACTAATTAACGATAAATATTTATATATATATTATCTATTAACGCTTCAGGTAGTTTATGTGTCGCATATTTTGCTAGTAAATTTATAAATAAAAATTGCCTAACATGTGATTAGAAGTACCTACAAATCTAATTCATATTTTGAATAATCAGTTTTTTTCAGTACTTTCATTTCGAAAGTAGAATAAACCACTGAAACCGTTACTAACATAAAGAGAATAAACTTATAAATCATTAAAGCAGAATAATAAAATAAATATGAAAATGAAAAAAAAAAAAGGAAAGAACAAAAACGACGTTAACTGTTTCATATGACTTTAAGATGTTTTAAATAACCAATTCATAAGTTAGGGTAGTATCAAAAATATTCATTTGTAATTCAACTCTAGAAAAGACACAGGAATTTCCCTTTACTAACTGATATCGCATTTGTTTATTTTTATGTAATAGTTCTGATAGTAGTCAATATGAAAATGCTTGAGATTGTTAGATGCATTTACAATGAAAGATTTAAATTCTATCAAGCTAATTACTCAATGTATTCTAAGCTTAATGCTCTTAAGTACTTCTGCCCCAATATTCAAAAATTGATGAATAATTGTTTCAGATGTGAGCAGGTTCTGCGTAATGTAGTGTTTACTGACAAATTTGTTGACAATACCTGATATTTTTTTCTTCTTCAGAAATCAGATATCTACAATTCTTGCGAATGACAATTAAAACAAACAAATGAAAATTAAACAAATTATCGTCTGTGCATCATTTTAAATCAAAGGTATAAGAAACCATATAAGTAAATCTAAAATGGTAATAACGTCGCGTTTAATAATTATTTCCTGTATCATGGATGAATTTTAAAAGACTTGCTATCACTAAATGTTAGTGTTTTCTCCATAGAATAATAAAATTATCTTTGATGAATCCTCCATATCTAAATTTATACTGAATTATTTGAATCGAATAATTTAAGAACTGTTTAGAAAGCAATTTCCACAATTTTTAAAGTAAAATAAAACGAATTTGCTACCTTCAGGATAAGTAAAATCAAATTTGGGTACCAACATTTTATATTTTTGAATCAAATAATTAGAAGTTTTTTATAAATTTATTCCGATTTGCTTAAAAATGTATCTTTGACAATGGTATCGTGCTTGAAATTGGAACTGATCTCTAACTATTTTAAATAGAGTAATTGAAAATAAATTATTGAAAATAATTTCGATTGTATTTTCATCACAAGAGGGATAAAAAAAACCCTATTTCATTATTTATTTTCAATCGAAATTGACCTCCAATCATTTTGAAAATAATAATGAAACGCCATTTGAGAAGAAAAATGCTTCAAATTGTAATGTCTTCCAATTTGGACCCCCCACAAACAAAAGGGGAAAAATTATAAAGTACTTAAATCGCCTTTCAATCATTTTGAATTGAATAATTAAAGGTCATTTAAAAAGAAAAGGGTTTCAAAGCATATTTCTTCTAATTTGCAGTAGATGAGTTATTTCCAATCGGAATTGACCGCTAATCGTTTTGAGTCGAGCAATTAAAGGTCACTTAAGGAGACGTGTAAGCAAATTCTAAATCATCAGTTGAGGGATTGAATGAAGATTTAGTCTAATCTCATTAGAGCGGGCGGGGGAAAAAAATCTCATTCGGAAATATGTATTTAATACCCACTTCAAAATATTTGGCATTAATTACAAATCTGAGCTCATCAAGCTCTTCGCGGAGCAAGCTTTGAAAAGGGGAAAAAAACTCGCTTTGAAACGTTTTCTACTCATTGGAAAAACGTCTCCCGGATTAACACGTACTGAAAGAGTATGACTTCAGCTCATGAATGCAACGATTAAAGAAAGAGAGCAGCTTTATTTTTTTACTATTATTTTTAAGCTCCGGAGCAGAAATTTTTGTTTCATGGCATCCTCTTTAAAGTAATTTTTTGAAGATCACTATAAGCAACAGTTGTTACGCAGGATTACGGAATTACACAAATTAGGCTGATTCGTTCGAAAAGTTGTTAAAAACGATTCCAGGATTCAAATCCTGGATGTTTTTTATTGGGCACTTTCCTCATTATAAGTTGCCAATGTAATTAATAACTTAATACATCTTATTTAATCTTCGTTTTATATTCCAGAGAATGGTTTTTGAGTTTATTCGTTGGCAACGAGTAGTGTCAGGATGGCTTCGTTACTTTTGGCATGTCGTTTCTGATGTGAGATGTTTGGCAATTTTTTTTAATCAATTAATGTTTTGCTAAAATAAATAATAGAAATAATTAAGTAATATGATTTTTTAACGCTTAAAGCAATTTATTTTCTTTGTATTGCAATACTTATAAATAGTCATTAAATTAAAAATAATTTTTATATTTCCAATTTCATCGTTATTTTCTTACTTATGGAAATTGCAGGTAATTAAACTGTAAAAGGATTTTAGCTTTAATATTTTAATTTAATATCTAAAATTAAATTTTCAGAAGTATAAATATAAATGCAATTAATATAATTTTATAATCATTTCAATTTTTCCCGGGAGGAGAAGTTAATTTATTTTCAGAATAATATTTACTTTCTTGGCAAATTTTTAATGTATTTCCTCACAAATAAACTGATAAACTATGACATGCAAATAATATTTTCGTCATTTCTTACGAATCATTCCCTTATAGGAAAATTTCTATGCATTTTGTAAAATTTCAAAATTAAACTGTTTTCTTATAAATAAAACTCTTCATCGAGTTTAATAATGAATCTTCTTGTTCTAAGCTAACTAATTCTATTTAATAAAGAATATTCTTAACTTCTAAACCATAAATTCAGACTTCACTAAATCTAATAAGTATGAAACTAACTCGTAATAAATAAGCAAGAAAATTATATTTACACGAATAAAAATACAAATATAAGAAGAAAGCATTTCTAATATTCTTTCTAAATTTGGGCATATATAAAGTTAAGTTGCTTTAAACATTTTTAGTATTGAGAATTTAAGTTCTTGCACATCATATTAATTTTTACTTTTATTGAAAACTTAGCTTAATCCATTACTAATTGGATTTAAATTTAAAGTAGTATTTATTAGATCTGGTAAGATGTGAAGAAATTCCTTTTATCCTTTATGTATACCACTGCAAAATACGGCCCTTTCTCGTAAATCCATAAAACTAAAACACCAAGGAAATCATGAGCTTAAAAAGAAGCCACGCAGAGAAAATACAGCAGCACTTGAATTACTCTCGTAATTTCCAATAATTGTAATTTTAATACAGTAGATTCAGAATGCAAATCGAGAGTAAAATTCTAATCAAAAAGTGACATTCCTTCTGAATTTCTCAGTTAGAATCAAGTTACAATGAAACAAAATTTGTTCAACAATCTGATATCACAAAAATTCGTATCATCAGTAAATTCAATTGAAATACGGAAATAAAGTGTTTAGTTTTTTTTCTTCGAATTAATGAAAAAGGAACGGGTTGCTAAGCTTGAAACGTTTTTGAAGGATAATCAAGTGTGACACTGAAATAATACATATGACTCCATACTTAATTAATTTTTGCTTCGCATATTGGCTTCTGTAATTTGAGTACCACATATTTGAAATGACATTTATCAAAACAAGTATATTTTAATTTTGTATCCGAAAAAAAGAAGATAAGGAATATTTTCTGTTTCACCAATATTTTTGTTGCATTGGATTTCATTTTTAAATTATGAAATAAATTGACGGCGATGTTAATATAAAGAAAAAAGAAGCAAAATTTACGTTCTAGTTTTGTTAACCTCACGTAAGTTTAGAAAGTTTCTTAAAAGCAGAATTAATTATTTTGAATTAAATAAATGATTTAAGTCCTCTTCCTGCTTTCAAGGTCAAAAACAGCTGTTTCGAATATTGAAATGCAAGATTAAAAGTCAATCATGACATGGGAATTATATCATTGATTTTAAGATTGTGCTTTTATATGTATTCGTTGTCTGAAGAAAGATTTTAAATTATACCTGGAAAAGATTTGAAAAAGAAAGATGTCTTGATGATAAAAATAAATGAACTGAATGAAAATATGTTGCAGTAAGGTAAATAATATCGAAAGTAAAATCTTATATATATATGTGTGTGTGTGTGTGTGTAAATAATAAAATTTAATAAATGCAATAAAGGAAAGGCAATTTATTGCCTTTCTACAAAATCATAGAAACTTTGATTTATTTTATAGTTAATATGAATTTATTCTTGTATATATTCCCCTTAATGCAGTTAAATATAATTCTTTTTCTTTTACTACTAGATGAAATATATGTTTTTGACCAGGAATAACTGCTTTTTTAAATAAATAGTATATAACTACCAGATCTTTATTATATTTTAAACATAATGGAACGAGTTCAGACGATGAAAGACTTCAAAAATCAATATTTTATTTTTCAGAAACAACTTAAGTGGGTTTTTAACAGAGTGTTTTGATAAGTTCCTAAAATATCTATAACCGAGTGAAGAAATTTCAAATGGGGAGAGTTCAGATTCGCTATAGCTTCCAAAAGGCACAACTTTAGTGAAATGCATAAGGGATATGAATTTGCTGCTTAGCTGCAAGTCTGACAGATACAAACATTACAGATGATTTTCATTCTTTTTAAATATCTGCATGATTGCAAATTTTATAACATTTCTCATTTTGTGACTGATAGATTTAAGGGCATATCCCTCCAGCTGCGCGTACGCCAGTGTGTATAGCGTTGAATACATTATACTATTATAGCGTTGTGTGTAAATAACAATTCGCTTTGTTTCATAAGTATTCGGACCTATTTGCAAGTGTTGAATCTAAATAGCGATTTAAAAAATTCTGCAGTCAGAGGGTTAATGATTTTGAATAAATAAAATTAATAGTCATCTAATATGTTTTGTATAAATAAAACTATGTTCCTTTAAAATATTTTATAAAAATAATATTATTCATTTAAAATACAAAAACTACTTAAAACTGTTAAATTATTTCAGCTCTTAGTGGCTCTTTGTCGAATGCATTTATTTTCCTAAACAAAATTTACACGCACCAAATCCCAGTGGCGTAGATGAGGATCGGGAAGCAATAACGGATGTATAGACCCGAAGCTTTATTATATTGAAAGGGCGTTAAAAGTAAAGTATGTAAAATCATTTAAAATTGTTACAAGCGAAAAAGCGTAGGATCTGCTTATTTGCCACTGGTGTTGAAATTTCTTACTGCTGTAATAACAATATCAAATTGAAAATCTGCAGAAAACGTTTTACATTTAAGTCCATGCAAACTTCATTAAAATATGATTAAAAATAAGTCTATTGAATCTACTCAAAACTTAAAATCTTAAATAAACTAAATAAAAGAAATGAAGTTGCAAGTACTTTCAAAACCGCACATTTCGTATTTGAAGAAGAGACAAGCCGCAATACCTTGTAGCCTCCAGTTGTAAAAATTTCAAGGCTTTTGCGTAAAAATTAAAATTGAACGTCGTTTTACAAGGTAGTTTAATATCTGTTTCTAAGAAGATCAGCAAAGTAATAAAATGCCTTATTATTCGATTAATATTCTAAATCCTTAAGTACACAAGGGATTTATTCCATAAATCAAGACGTTGATGCCAATCTGAAACTAAGGTAACTCATCGCATTTTAAGATAATAAGCTTTAACTACAACTGTATTTTGCGGATGGCTTATAAAAGAAGCAAAAAATAGCATTCTTTAATGTCTATTCATCTTGGCGAAACTTGAACTTGATTTCGTCCTTTAGATTTTATAAATATTCTGCAAAATTACAAGAGTTGAACTGTTTATTTAAAAAAAGACTTATTTCATTCGTATGGCATGAAGTTGACATTAGTTATGACTAACCGTTGATAGACATAAGAAACGCAGAATACGCTTAAAAGGAATTACCCACTAGGATTTTTATGTGTTGCGAATTTTTTAAATGTAGCAATGATGTCTACGTTCTTGCGCTGATGTGTAGCGGATGCTCAGTTTTCTTTTATTTGGTTGCAATTTTCGGATAGTAAAAGTGGCAAAAATTACAATATATACTGTCTACGCATATTCGAGACTGGACTTCGTAATGTTCCGTACGAGAATTAAACTATTCGTAAAATAAATACATAAAAGACAAATAGAAATTTAAAAAAATTACTTTAATAGGTCTTATATTGTCGCATTTTTATTTCTTACTAAAGATTTTGACATTATATTATCAACTGACTGATAACTAAAAATACTAACGTAGTAAACGTTTTTTTGCATGGCCCACTAGGGAAACCCGTTGCATTATTATGAGCTTCGAATATCTTCAGCGCAAGAATGGTTAATAAGCAACGAATATTTGACTTCATTACTTTCATTCATATTTTACATATTTGTAATTAGCGTAATGATCTGATCTTTGTATCATTCATAATGATAAAGAAATAATCTTCGTATGATATATCAACCGTATATTTGTAATTAGTGTAGTGTTTGCGTAATTACACACTTTCTTCAGTAAATATGTGGGAAAACCGACGCAGAAAATTGTATTATATTATCATAAAATGTTGTTAAGTATAATTTCAGATTATGAGAAATAAATGTTAAATTTGAAAAAATTACCTCAATTTCTACGTTTTTGTTCCTTATTTATTTACTATAGATAAGCTGTATCAGTTTTATTACTATGCACATTTCATGAAAATTGTAAGAATGTAAGTATTTACTACTTCATTTCACGGTATCTAATTCAAGAATTGGTTGATAATCTTTTCAAGCAGAAAAACCAGAAGAATTTTCTTTAGAGCATATTATTTTTAGTTTAATACTAATGAAATCTTTTTAATGCAAAAAATAAAAGCAAGATCTTTTAAAAAAATTTTAACGATTTAATATTAAATGCATTCATTTTCAGGAGCCTAAATACAGTATTAAGTTTTTTACACATCCGAACAAAAATTTTAATTGGATTCTAAATAATTTAAAGAATAAAAATACTTTAATTTATGGGACATACATTTTCTTCGAATTAAGACCTAAAATCATTTTTAAAAAGTGATTTAGTGTTTTAATAAGCTTATACCCTGTGGTATTTTGCTGAAGAAAATTTTTTCTGGAATTGTAAAAAAAATATATTATTATTATTATTATTTTTAAATACTACGATTTCAAGGGCTGGAATGTCACATTGACAATTCACTTGAAAATCGCTCTAATATTAAATATTTAGTTTTAGTCGTTTACAATCTGTGTAACTAGATAAACAGCGATGATTTTGCTACGACTTGATAACAGTAATAGCCTCAACATGTCTTCATTGTTAATAATGATAATTGCCTTAAAACAACTTCATTGTCAATAACAAGAATTATTTTTATAATTTGATTGTCAATAAATGTTAAGAGTCGATCTGTTGAGGATGTCCTGTTGCATTTCTTATAAGAAAAGACTCGAAATGTGAAATTTATCTTTCCCAGGAAAAAGAAAAGGGAAATTAATTTCAGTTCATAGGAAGAGTGAAAACTCATAAGAAATAAGACCTTTGTTAGTTTGTTCTGGGACATGCGCAGCAAGAAACTTAGGAAGGAAAAAAAGAATAGTAAAAACCAAATACACCTAAATAACTAGAATTGGACAATGCAGATAAGAACCAAGACGATGACACAATAACGAGGTATACGTTGATAAGAATACTTCTAGAAACAAGTAAATAAATAAAGATATTTTTACTCTCTCCTGTCAAACTGAAACAGATAGAAAATACAAGCTTTAATCAGTAACGAAATTTTACTGGTCAACAGGAACTGCTCACTATTTCAGGTACAGAAAAATAGTAAACTCATAAAATAAAGACATAATATTTGAAAAATATTTTAATAGTCAATATCGTAAATATTCTTTGAATGGTTTTTAAAAAATTAATTTGCCATAATATTTGCTTTGAAGTTGTGGTACATATGAAAATATCTACAGCACAGTCTTACAGCTTAATAATCATTCAGTTACTTTCTAAAGTTTTTTTAGCAATTTTTTTTTACCAATTTTTTAAAAATAGATATATATTTTTCACACCATGGGTCTTTGATTTAAAATATTGAGGTTGTCTTTTGATATGAACAACCAGAATATATGTTTAACATGATTTGACATTGAAAAATATCTTTACCAGAAACAACATTCAATTTTTTTGGTCAAAATATTATCTACATTTTATAAAATAATTTATTTAAGTACGTTTTGTGAATATTTCTGAACGCGAATTCAGGTAGCATAAATCATTATCAAAATATAAATAAACATCAATTTTCCTATAAAACGTAGGAAGAAACTAAATAGAATAAACTTCATTGCATATTAACATTTTTTTATAATTTGTATATCATACAGTGATTATGTGGAAAAGTTAACCTACGGTTTTGCGCTTCGCTCGCTCACATATATACTTTTTATTCCGTTTCACATGCATTGATATTTGTATTAGAAATTGGCCTATTACGTAACCAAGTTCTTACGCTGAATATAGGGTACTGTAAATGCTTTACTGAACATTTCAAAAGAAACAGATTCCACAACTGTTTTATTTTCAGTTAGTCATTACACGCTTTGGCAAAATAGTCAAAAAGAAATATACCACAATAATTTGTATATGTTTTCATGGAATTGTGTCGCGTTGAAAGAGAATAATTTCACAACTTTTCAATTAATAACTAGATTATTAATTGATTCTAAATCATTCTGATGGAATATAATAAGAAACTCTACTACATTCTTCATTGAGCACAATATATCACACAATTTCCTCATTATTTGTTTGGACAAAGAAATGTACAAAACATCTTATTTTCAGAATAAAATTTATAAGCCTCTACTCAATAATATTGGAAAATAAAGGAGTATTTTAATTAAGGACTTATGACGAATAAAATAAACACGTAAACAAATGATTTATAAAAACGACATAATGACGGGCAAAGAATATAAATAAACATAATTCAAAAGAATATGTATACAAGCCCAGATTAAATAGATTAACTGAAATCAATACAAAAAAAAAGGAATTTAGCTTGCATCGCAATTTTTTTATTATTAGTACGCAAATATATAATTACCTATTGAATACAACAAACCGTATAGGATGAAGTTTTGCAGTCAATTTTTTCAAATGTCACTTGAAGAGCCAAATATGCATTTATTAGAAAAATGTTCTTGCTCAATAAATGTTAATATTGATTACAAAGTAAATGTTCAGAAAGAAAACTCTTCTCCATCACATTTTATTTCAAAACACTTAAAAAGGTTATTTCTTAAAACAAGTAGTTATTTTACCAAAAATATGTAAACCCCTTCTGTTGCGTATATCTTTTATCCTCAAACTAGCAACAAGGATTCTGAATTGCATTCCACCAGACAAGAACAATGAGAAAACTTTAATAGCGTCTGGACGAACTCATTCACAAACAAATAATATTCAAGAACACTTTCAATGTTATAAAAAAATCCTTTCATGTTGAGCATTAATATTCTGACGTTCCTGAAACTTTTCCGTACTTTTACCCTTCCTGTTGACTTCTGAACCCTAAAAAATGCTGATGACTACAGCAGCGACCCATTGTCAACAATTATGTTTATGCAACTTAATTTTTTTTAAATAAATTATAACTATTTTACCGAAATTGTGCTAACACCTTTCTTTCGTGTAAATCTTTTATCCTTAAAGATAATGGAAAGAAACCCCAACTGCATTCCACCAAAGATAACCGCAATCAGAAAATTCGAACTGTGACTGAACGTGCCATATTTCAAACAAAATATACCTTGAATAACCAAACAAAATTCCTTCATGTCATGCAGATAAATACAACCACTCTGACGCCTCTCTGGAAAATTACTATTTTCGTGATGTACCGCTTGCTGAACGACGACGGCCTGTACAAGTCTGAATCCCCGAAGATGCTGATGGCCTACAGAGATGATCCACTATCAACAAGCAGGCAGGCGACAGATCGCGACGGCCAAGCCATTCGGTTATCTGTGCAAGACAAGAACTTTGGGGGGTCCCCCAAACTCGTTCTGACCGCGATGCTTATCGACTGCGCTTGGAATCTGCACCGACACGTGCCTCGGTGCCTATTCAATCCAGCCCGACAAGGCACTGTTTGCTTACGGCCGTGGAACTTAGTCATCCAGAAAATCTATTCGGAGTCGGGTCCGTGTTGGGAGAAGGGCAAAGGGCTCACGATCGGCGGAAAAGATCCAACTCAAAGCATTGCTCTCTGACATCAACAGCGATTTATGTAGCAATTGAAAACTGATAAGACAGCCTAGAGATCTGTGATTTCGGTTTAAATTGCTTTCAGGCAGTTGAAAAAAGGCCAGGTTGCTAATAGAGTCTTTGTCATGGTCTGGAATTGTTTCCGCATTGGAAAGGAAATTAGCAATGGATTATGATTATTTTGTTATTGGAAGACAAATGAGGCAAATGATCTTTTGAATATTCATGGGGAAAGTTCGGCAATTTATCTTTCTACCTATATTGTATCGTGTTTTTATGTATGTTTTCTTTCTTTTCCGCGTTACTCCAAGTACAAAATAGTATTAAAAATTGAAAGAGGGGTAGAGGAAGTCTAGCCTGAGTTGGATAGTTTAAAAGTCGGGTGGCGTTTCTTATTGATAAATATTCGCAAGTTATAATAAAAGTGTTCGATTCATTCTGTTAGTTAATGTCTCTATGGCGAAAAAAAATTTCTAATCTGACACTTAAATACTTTTTTTCTTACATTCTGGTAACAAGGTTAAGTTTTAAACTTCCGAACATACTTTAAATTCCAGAAAAAAAGGAATAATGAATTTGTTTACCATTATTGCATAGGAAATTAAGTATCTTACAGTAAAATAAAGAGAAACATTTCTTGAAAATATTATCAAAATTCTTTATTTTACTTACTTCTTAAAAAATATGGCAGTTTTGAGAATCTTTGTGCCTATTTCGTGATTGAAATTAATTTCCTTTTTAAATCTAACACAGAGTGCAAATATAGTCAGCCCAAAATGTAAAGAATATTTATTTTGAAATTAGTTATAATTCGTAGTGACGAACTTTAAATATATATATTTGAAACAAACAGAAATATAATCCAGTGCTATTTATTGTAAATTCAAAACCTTTAGGCTTAATTATTCATTTTTTTTTTTTTTTGTCAGAGATTAGTCCGGTTGAACAACTGTATGTACCTTTGTTTAGTTCTGTTCAGTTGCTAAGAACAATGACCTTATGTATCTCTTCAAATTATTATGTCTGTGGATTTTGTAAGATTAGACGCCTTCAATGAAGAAAAGATTATCATGGGTGGGCTGATGGGGAATTATTTGAGTTGTCAGCAGTACGGAGAAAAGACAGCGCAGTGGCTGGCAGCCAAAATTTAAAAGCTTCGAAAAACGAAACTCCTCTGCTATTTTTAAAAAACTGTCACCATCAGGGTAAAGTTATTGGAAAGACACAAACAGCTAAAAACATTTTTTTTGGTTGTGCAAAAAATTATCACTTCTTACTGTTTTAGAAAAAGAAACGAATTTTAGATGACACCTGACTAGTAATGAACTTGATTGATGCATTTGGTTCCTAATCTGTTAGCTATCTTTTTTTAAAAAAATTTTTTTGAGATAACTTGCGAAAATTAAGTTTGAAATATGAAATTCTTAAAATTATAGGCATATTTTAATGCCTATAATTTTCAATGACTGTGTAAGTAATACAAGTGTCGTGCTAAAGAACCAAAATAAATAAATAAGAACTGCTTTACCGCCTCTTTTGTTTGCTTATTATGAAATACTCATAGCAATCGATATAACTTGAAAAATTATTAAGAAAGAAAACCGTCTATAAATAAACACTTACATATTTCAACAGCGATTCAAAAAAAAAAAATAACAAACATTATTTATTAGGATTTTTGTTATTGTTGTTCAATGAACCAAAGCAAGGATATCTTACACATTTTAGGTTTAAAAAAATCCTAATCTTTTCCTAATTTTTAATACTTTAATAAAATATATAAGATGATAAACGAATGAAAAAAAATCATAGGTTTTTTTTTTTTTTTTTTTGCATCAGAGTTGAAAGCTTCTGTGCAATCTTGCTCTATTAAAGTGTTTTCTATTTATTTTTACAAAAAGGGCAATGTATTACACTATACAAAAAAATGGCCTTAACCACAAAACAGAAATGAACTTTATTTTTCGCTGTGCAATGTTTTACAAATAGGAATATCAGAAACATTCCACATTTTCAATTAAAAAATCAGTTCTATTTATCGAAACCAACACCATACAAGTTCGGAAAGTTTAAAAGGAAACCACTTAAATAACAATTGCATTCTTTAAACATAAAAAAAATGGCCTTAACCACAAAACAGAAGCACTGGCGCGCATAGCCCTTTATTGCTGGGAAACCAAAATTTTACTTTATATGTTTACCAAAAATACAATAGAAAATCTTTTGATAAATGATAATATAATATAATATAAAATCTTGTCATACTCCGGGAAAAATTTTATCATTCCCCCCCCCCCCACAACATAGTATTTTTTTCCCTCCCCGCTCTTTTCTTTCCTTTTTTTTTTTTTCTAACTGTTCGAAGAGGGGGGGGGGGAGGGGTACTCATATTTTCCTGGCTTTCATTTATTCGGTAATTCTTTATCTTTGGACTATTGTAAGCTTATCATGCACTGGATATGTTTCTTAAATTTTAAAATGTCAGTATTTTTAATCATTTTACAAATTAGAATTTGACTCAGTTTCTGCGAGTGCTTTTTTATATTTCACAAATTTAAAGCCAATTATGAAATAAGTTCAAGAAAAGGAAATCTGAAGGGCAGTTTTTTTTTAAATAAATAATTGCTCAGCCATGTTTTTTATCTTTAACCTATTATTATTTAATAAATGTACCATTTATGAAAAATTAACCTTTTGAGTAGCTTTCATTGTAAAAAATTACAGTTTTAAATACGATAGGTTCGAAGTTTTTCCCCCATAAAAAATAATCCTAAAAAACTTTTGATAAACGCTTTTTATAATAATTCGTGAAGATGGCTTAAATTATAGATGCTTTTGAATTTAAGTATTTCATTTTTGTCAAAGTTGTGATATAATAAATAAAATGCATAATATGAAAAAGCCATAAATATTGCAGTAATACAAGAAACAATTTTAATTATTTTAATTTTAAATAATTATTTTTGAAGTGACCTTTACTACACACTGATCTGGTATAAAATACTTTTACTGATTTATGGATACTGAAACATATATTTCTACACACAATACAAATGTAGGATATTAGCAAATGTCATTGAAAAAACTTTTACAGACATAAAATCATAAGGCATAAATATCATATACATGCAATGCACCTTTATCATTTTAATAAAAAATATATGAAACTTACTTCCACTAGATAATAACATAATTTAATGGACGATTAAAATTAGAATTTGTCATAAATTCTAGAGTTTAGAAAAGGAAAGCTATCATAAGAGCAATAATATGAAGTCACTGTTGATGATAAATCTTTCAAGGTCTTAATTGTTCCTTCGTACTATAATTGGCCTTTATTATACACTCCCTTGAAAACTTAGTTTTTATAATATTAAATTCATAGCTCATTTTTAAAAACAAACACAAGCTTTAACATAGGGTTGGTAATCTGATTCATTTTCAATGTTTACAACTGCTCTTTGCAGTCGTAGAGACATCATATGGACAAAAACCATTTTGTACACATTGCGACATCGTCAAAGGAATCTTTCTCTTTTGGCGCTGTCTGTAGACACTCAGGGATGGACAAAAAAGCTAAGATGAAACATATGAGACGGCGAGTTGCTTTTTTGAGGTGGGGAGGAGGAAACGGACTAGACAAGGTTAGAGACGGATTATACCAGAATTATTACAATATTGGCAACAGCGAAAGGTGGTACTGTTGAGATTAGTATCGCGAAGGATTCTAAGTAAATGAAAAAGAGCTGGATTAATCCAAATTGAATCTAAATTTGCTAAATAGTACACTTTTAACTTTAAAACGGGAATGCACATAGTACATTCTTGTTTTGGACTATAGATTTATGTTGAGATATAGATATTATTGAAGTTATTTCAGGAGAAATAAAATGCGGGGACTTGAATATTTATTATTTTATTAAGTGCGGCCAATAACAAGAATATTTTTTAAAGTTAAAATGTAGTTCAAATAAAGGAGAACATTGGACGAAAACAAACCTGAATGTTAAGGCTCGAGATGGTATTCCTAACCAATAAGACACTGAATTAATCTATAGTGAATCAATGGTAGTTTGAAAGCTTGCTAGTTGCACGATTGTTGCCAGTTCATCTTATAAACCCAAAATAAAATTTTAATCAAGAAACAAAATGGGCGAAAGCAAACCTGCAACATTAGGTTGGAGATGGTATTCCAAGCCAAAAAAAAAAGACAATGGATTAATCCATAGAGAATCTTTCGGAGATGGAACAGTTTCTTGCGGAGGTGAGAATTTACATGTTTGTGTGATCGAGGGTAGATGACTACTGTAAATAAGGGATGTAGGCTAGGGTAGGTCGGGGTGTGTTTAAAGCCCAGAGGGTATTCTGTTACAGGATTCTTCACAATTATTCTCGGTTAAGCTCTTAACATCCGTCACACGCTAATCGGCTTTCTTCTAGGTCCGGCCGCTAAGCCGACGCCGAATTCTTTTTGAGGGGGGCGGGATAGGGGGTAAAAAGAAAAAGTAAGCGGCTTACCCGGATATCCGACCGTGGGGTGGAGCAGATCGACACCAGGCGAAGGTAGCCCGATGCCGTTGACGGAGTAAGGCGATGACTTGAGGTAGGCCATGCCGCCGGATGGGGCACTCTGGCCCGCTGAGAACGGGGTGCACGAAGATCCTGATGGTTGGAAAGCTGCCACCGAGGTCGGTGGGCTTCCACACAGTTGGTGTCCGGACCGATACGAAAGAAAGCCGGTGAGAGCGGGGCCGAAGTTGTCCCCGCTGCCCCCCCGGCTTTGAACGTCTTCGAAGTTTGGCCACAGCTTTACGGCCAGTTCCACGCCGGGGGAAAGAAGGAACTAAGTTCTAGAAATTCACGAGCGGCTTGGTGTGGAACGCGGTGGCCACGTTTCTGTCGCGGCCGTGAGCTACGCTTCGTCCGCCCGCTCGGCCACGCCTCCACGCCAATCGTCGCCGGAGCCACGCCTTCCCCCTGGACCCATCAGCCAATAGGGAGCTTGCCTTCTCTCTGGGCCTTTTTTTTTCTCCCCCTCGTGCCAGATGCCCGCGGGGGGCACCGGACCGAAATTCCCCCCCTATAAAGGGGGGGGGGGAATGTAAAAGTATTCTTCTTTCGGGGCAGGCAGGCGAAACAAACCGGCGCGTAACAATGTGGTCTGCGGAACATTTAAAGAATTTTAATACGATCATCTGATATCGGATGACGGTCTTTATTTTTACCAAGGATACCCCATCGAACTTTTCTCTACTGCAGTCCATCAAGGGAGGAATGCAGAAATGCTCCACGCTATTATTATTTAGGAGTTTCTTTTCTAGAATTTCGTGCCCTCTTGAAGTGGTTAATGGTCATAACATTTCCATGTTTGACGGGGAAGTGCATAGCTTTGTAAACTCTACGAGTTAATTAATAACATAATTGCCGTATCGGAGAATTAACTTTTGCTTTGTCCAAGAAGGAACTTTTACAATATTTATTCACACTCGTACTATATAATAATAATATATATATATTTCAGAGTAACAATGCGAAATATAAATATATGTAATAATCTCACTTAATTTTAATTTAAATTCTAATATTATATATTAAAAAATCTTAGTACAATATTAATATATTCCAAAATCACTTTTCTTAAACTCCAGTTTCGGTTTATTTCCAGCGCTGAAGATATATTAAATCTCTCGTTTGGCATATTTATTACTAAAAGAATATTTTAATCGCTTTCTTGCGCACACAAAAATCGCGAATTCGGCACCAGACTTTTCCCTAAAACACTTACGTAATATATCAAAAATTAGCTAATATTCCCTTCACTTTGATCACGTGTCTATATGTTAAATCCCTATCTGAGAAAATGCAGGGATTTTCTGTTCGCTTTTGGCTTGAAACTTTCATACGATGTGTACGTACATTCCGCCACTATCATAATTTGTTGAATAATGAATAATAAATAAAAAAAATAGCTCTTTATTCGGCCTTTTAATGACTACAACAAAGAAATCATTATATATATATATATGTAACAACTTCAATTTTAGAGAGTTTGGAGAGGCGCTTTCAAAGATAGTCCACGGACGATTAATGTAAGATTGTCTTTATTGATGCATTGCAAAAGTGTTCGGGTCAGATCATACTTGCCATGATCATTCTTGCGGACAACGCCGGCCGTGAGCTGTCGCTTCAGTTAAAATCAGAGCAAAAAAAAGGCAGTTAACAATGCTCAGAGAGGTTATATATGGGAACAAGGGTATTCCCCTAAACAGATTCGTGACTCGAAGTGAAAGTAGAAGTGCGCTTCTTACGATCGAAGTGGAAGTATTTAAAAATGAAGTATCGTTAAAAATAATTAAAGGAAGTTAAAAAAAATTAGTTTATTATTTATTTTATTATTTAATTTTAAAATTATTTATAACTTTAATTATTGTTTTACACACAGACACACATACAAATACACACACACAACACACACACACACACACACACAGACACACACACACACACACACACTATATATATATATACAATCATAAACAAATACAGAAACAAATGCAATAACCAATCAAGAAATTAATACTTTAATCGAAGAAATACTATTTCAAATGAAGTAAACGTTAGGAACAGGTCGAGTTAGTAACCAATTTTTATTTATTATTCATTATTCAACATATTATGAGAGTGGCGCAATATACGTCCACATCGTATGAAAGTTTTAAGTCAAAAGCGATCAGAAAATCCCTGCATTTTCTCAGATAGGGATTCAACATATAGACACGTGATCAAAGTGAAGGGAATATTAGCTATTTTTAGCATATTACATAAGTGTTTTAGGGAAAAGTCTGGTGCCTAAAGGACGCTGAATTCTCGATTTTTGTGTGCGCGTAGAAGCGATTAAAATATTCTTTTAGTAATAAATATGCCAAACGAAAGATTTAATATACCTTCAGCGCGGGAAATAAACCGAAACTGGAGTTTAAGAAAAGCGATTTTGGAGTACATTAATATTGTAGTAAGATTTTAAAATTTATAATATTAGAATTTAAAGTAAAATTAAGTGAGATTATTATATATATATAAGAAGCAGTCATAAAACATCCGAGTTGTTAACCAATTTGCTTTATTATAAAAATATTTTGGAGAGTGACGGACATACCTCTTACATACATCTTAGTTGAAGTTTTTAATTAAAAGTGTGCAGAAAATCCCCTATTCTCTCAGATAAGGGAAGAACAATATACACGTGATCAAAGTGAAGGGGATATTGGCTATTTTTAATAAATTACGTAAGCGTTTTAGGGAAAAAGTCTAGCGCCAAGGAGACGCGTCATGATTTTCGGTGGGCACGTGAAAGCGATTAAAACATTCTTTTAGTAATAAATATGCCAAAACGAGAGATTTAATATACCTCCAGCGTGGGAAATAGAACGAAACTGGAGTTTAAGAAAAGTGATTTTGGAATACATTAAGACTTTAAAATATATAATATTAGAATTTGAAATAAAATTAAGTGAGATTATTACATATATATAGTTAAAAATTCTAGCAATCAAAAATGTGTTACATTTTCAATATATACATATATTAATCTAAAAATTAAAATTAAAATAAAATTACCTTATCAATATATATATATGTACTTAAAAGTTTCTGTCTCTTTTAAAAGCAAAAAATAGTACAAGATGCTAAAATTGCCAACATTATTTTGAAATGTTTCTAAAGAATGAACAATCCGATCATTGTTTTATTGCTCATTCTAAGTTGCTATGCATGTATCATATCGTTATATATTGGTATAAATAAAATATGCAAAAAAATCCGTTGTATCCCTGAAAAGATGAGAAATATTGAAATTCGATAAATTTTTTTGTCTTAAAATTTGAAAAAAATTTGAATTATTAAATTTTTTATGATTTAAATTGCATATTTTATAAAAAATTACGAACTGAATGTTAAATTTCCCTGAAGATGTTTAGACAACATTATAACGCTTCTAAACAAATGACTGTTCAGAAAAAAATGATATCCGAACTTATAGAATGATGCATGAAATTATAAGAAGATTATAACTTGAATTTTTTAAAGTTCAATACAGTTTGGCTGTGTACAGAACATTGCGGGACATGGTCATTTATATGTTAGATGCTTCGAGATATGCGCTTCAGAATGCAGCAAAGTAATTTATTGAAAACCTAAATCATTAAAATTTTTCAGGAACTTTACGTGTTTTCGTCTGTATGTTGTTCTTCTCAAACATTTTTCCGATATATATTTTTCTTTATTTCACACATTGACAGACAAAAAACAATCAGTTAGCCATGAATTCCGTTTTTCTAAGATTTATAATCTTATTTTTGTTTCTCATCTGGAAAGTTCGAATTCTCTCAAACCATATCAATAAAAAAATTAATTTATTTATAAATCATCAGTAAGTTCTTATAATCGATGGAAATGCCGAATCTACTCTTTCTCTGAATTGCATAACGATATCAAAGAGGAAAGTGGAACATTGCTTTTTTGTTGTATGAGTTTGTTCATCTTATGAATCTTCTGAAATTTTCATTACTTTTAGAGCGGATTTTTTTATATGCTGAGAAATAATTTCGAAATTCATGGTTAAATAAAACTTTCGGATCCAACTCTGCGGAACCACCTTATTGATATACCTTTTAAATCTAACACAAAAATAGAGAGAGTTAAATGTAGTCAATATTCAAACTGTCAAATTCAGAATTAGCTAATTGACCAATAAAGAAAGGGAATTTGGAGGAGTTACAAAATCGAATACGGCTGACATTCATCTATATGAAATTTCTTAATAGTGTTTAATAGCGAAGGGAAAGTATACGACACAAATAAAGGTCAATTTCGGTTAGAATGCCTTCTAGAAGAAAGCAATTTTTTCCCGCCTTCGACGAGAATAACTAAAATCAGATTTTTAAATCAAAGAAATTAACTTTCCTTTGCATTATAATGTCGGTGCAAAATGGCTTCAACCCGGAATAACAGCAAGCAGTCAGTCGATTTTTTGTAATGCGAGGTTGATGCCGATGTTCCTAACCCTTTGCTTCAAAATATTCAAGAACTACAAGTCCCTTAAGGGACCTATTTAGTCTCTGAAGAATTAAACCAGCAACATTATTATTTGAAATGAATGAACTTTTTCTAACTTTGAATAATTAGTTGCAAGTTTTAAAATGGGGGAAAATCAGTCTCAAATATTTAAAAAAAAAATTATTCATTTCAGGTTAATTGGATTAAAGCCCCATTTTGAAGCCACACGAGTGCTATTTTAGGATGGACCTCGTAGTTTTGAGCCGTGGTCAGACCACAAGGACCGCATCTGAGCCGGCACCCACTCTCCAAGATTATATACCACAACAGCTGATGGACGTTTGACCCTCAACTGATTTAGCGTGCCCCAGGTTCGTATACACGACGAAATTGGGTCTCGAGCCCATGACCCTCCTGTCCCGAAGCCGAGGCTATGCTACGAGACTACCACACATATCATTGCTTTGCAGCTTTTATTAGTAGTATTTATTAGTGTTACTTTTGTATGATTTTTTCCAGATGTAAGCAATTCTCGAACAGTACATATTTTAAGTTAGCAATACGTACACGCAAAAGTAACAAATTAATAAAAAATATTGCGAGAAAATAGGCAGGTATTTATTTCTGTCGCTAATTTAATTATTTTCTCCCATAGATTGCTATGATAAAAAGGGCAAAAAATGAAAAATAGAGTGAAAAGAAGTGGCAAAAATAGTATCCATCTAATATTTAAAGTGTAAGACAGAATGGGAAAGAAAACTGCGGAAAAAAGGTAAAAATGGTACAAAAAATTCAAAAATAAACCACTGAAGTTAGAAGAAATACGACATTGCTGGGCAGGTGGTAGAAGAGGGTTAATTACATAAATCAAAACTCTCATTTCCGTGAAAATTTACAAAGTACTCCGCGAATTCACTTGCTTATTTGTAGGATTTCTACACATTTAAAAGATCATAATTTCCATTTCCAAGGACTTTTCCAGCAATCCAATGAAGCGAAATTGGAAGGTTGCGCAAGGTCTGAGTGCAAGGACTTAAATGAATAATTTCGTTCAATACTCTAGGCGGAAAAACAAACAATAAAAGACTGCGATGATATGCTTAGCAAATAATGCGATTAACAGAAATTAGGGCTTTTTATCGAAGTCTGTAATTTGCAGACAAAGGTAAGGAAATTTTGTTAAACTTGCGAGTGTTTCAGCTGAAATCAGACACTTTTGAACTGTAGTGTAAGTTCGTGTAAAGTAATATTTTTATTTTTTGAAATTATTTTTAATGAATATACATTATGAGGTAACGGTGATTCTTCGAAGGACTTAGAGAACCTTTCGGAGGCACATATTGAAAAATAATTAAATATTTGATAGTTTATATTATTTATTTTAGTAATGAATTTTTAGTAATGAAAACAAATATATTCAATGTCTATTCTCGAGTCATTATAAAATTTACAATCATTTGGACTATATTTTATAACATGATTTTTATCTTTGATCCTAAAATTCAGTATTTCTTATAGGAAATATCATACTAAATGAATCTTCTATTAGCAGTGAAAAAATTAATTATTCATCGAAGGGTACATCAAATATACAGATGGTAAGCAGGGTCTCGCTTCCCTGAAGGGTGAAATAATGGGGGTGTTGATTGGTTAACCGGCCGATCGACGATGACGGGACATACCTTCCTTGGGAGGGATTGCTGCATCTGCCGTGGTGTAATGGGGGCTGCTTTGCGCAAATCACGGTGACTGCATCATTATCTGTGGCATCATTATCTATTTATGATAATTGAATTAGGTATTAATTTTTCCCAAAAAAGTTTCCTTATGTTTAGCATGCAATCATTCGTTCTTAAAATGAGTCGAATTTTAACTCATGTTAAGAGTGAATTAAAAGATTTTACTAGCTTTGGAAATAGAAGAATATCCAAAATTTCCATTGAAGTTTTCTCGTCAATTTGAGATAAAGCCACTCAAAAATGTGTGTTGCCGGTAAAAATTCACCTATACTTTGGGAGATAAAAAAATCACACCCAATTTTAAGTACAAATGCTATTTAAATATTTCACCCACTTTGATATTCAGATAATTTCAAAATGAATAAATAATATGATACAAATGAATAATATTTTAATTTAATAATATTTTATAAATGAATGGGATATGTTTTAATTGTAAGCCATGTTAATGTCAGGCCACTTGGACATTTTCTTTACTAGATTTCTCTGAAAAGGTTCAATAAAAGTTCAAAATTTTCTTTCTTATTTTCAAAGTTGAAATATACGTCTAATTTTTTTACATTTAATTTATTCTGGGAGTCAGTTTTATTTATTAGTTGATGTTCCGAATTGATGTTTCACAATAGGCTATTAAGGGCAGACTTCCTAGTTAATGATATCTGAGCCTGTCTTCCACTCTTCGGATTTGAGTTTCACAATTTACGAACGTCTGAGTTTTTAAGTTGAATGTTGAATACTCAGTGAGGGGGCTCGAACATTGAACGCTCACCAACTCTGTGAGAATTTAAGTAAAATCGATTCTACACCTTGGTAAATTATTAGGCTCTGCATAATATACTTAATTTTTTTAGACTTAATTATTATAAATTTTTAAATATATTGCAGTTTTAATTCATAGTTAATAAACACAGAATGAAGCAAAGCGTATTTCTAAGTAACCAGGTTTACCAAAAATAAACAATAAATATAAGGGAAGCTTTGAATATCGCTGCTTTTGAAGATCTTAGACCATTTCAGTGGCTTCTTGAGGAAGATCCTCAAATCAATGGGTGGCGCCTGCTCAACACGGCAGCTTATTGGTTTGAAATTATGTAGTTTAAAGCTCCATAACTCGGTCAGTTTTAGTCCCAGAAGCGTGAATTTTTTTTTTGTCTAAAATGTTAGTGTATCAAAAATATTTTACTAAATAGGACTGGAAGACTATAAAAATGTAGCCTTTCTAACTTTTTCAGCAGTACATTTATGTACTCAAAAAGCATAAAATATAATTCTTTACGTCATTTAAAGCATTTTTCTGATTGGAAGTATATGTCTATCTCTAAAGGTTTATAAATTAGCTATTGGACCACTTTTAGAGTGGACAGACACCTTATATTATAGAATCTGAAGGAGGCGCGTTCTGCAATACTAATGCAAGACGCATGAAAGCACAGTATTGAGCAGCTGAAGGAAGCTCAGAAGTTAAAAGCTTACAAGTCGATTCGTATTTCGATGTTAAATATACACAGCTGATATTGAACCGTACAGTTTCAAGCAGTATAATTAGATACAGAAGCAGTATTATTTAAGCAGAATACCTGAAGGCAAAATATTTGAGAAACGTACTAGCGTCAGCGTTGAAATGTCCAGTCGCACTTGAATAGCTCAAGAACAAATAAGGATGTTATTGTAGAAATGATCTGATAATGTCAAATCAAGAATTAAATTATTTCAGTTTGGTTTACACCGGATCTACTCTGATATTTCATGTAATGCCCAGGCTGATAGATTACGGCAATAGAATTACATAGCACATAACACACTATTAAAATTGCTATTTGCATGGCTGTACTTGTATTTAATAATGTGCTTATACTAGCGGATGAGGAACTAGATTTTTACAGAACGGTTTGCCAATACCGTTCCTGAACGCTCGTTATGCTGAACTATATTTTAGAGCACTGCTGTTTTTTTCGCATTTGAATAGCTGAAGTAGAAATCAGAATTGTTATTGTAGAAAATATCTAAGAATCGCTATAAAAATCAAGAACTGAAATATTTCATTTTGATTTAATTGGGATCTACTCTGATACTTCATGTGATGCCCAGACTGAAAGGTTACGGCAATTAACTGTATAGCGTGCTATTAAAAATACTATTTACATTACTGCATTGTTATTTAATAATTTATTTATACTCACAGTATGCGGAACAAGGCTTTACAGCATTGCTTACCAATAGGGTTACTAGGCTCGCGGCATACGAAATTAGATTTTAACGAACTGATTCTCATGGCATGGCTAAAATTAATGGACTTATGGCTGAGTAAGTGCAAAAAAGGCGTGGCATTTACATTGTACAACATTTACATGGTTGAACTATTATTTAACAATGTGTTTATGCGCACAGTATGCGGAACAAATGTTTTACAGCATTGCTTTCCAATAGGGTTCCTAGACGCACGATATACGAAAATAGATTTTAAAGCATTGTTCCTTTACGATATGGCTAAAATTAATGGACATCATACTGATTAAGTGCAAAAAAGACACACCCGTCAGCATTATTTAATTCACGTATTTACTTATTTGTTCATCAATCCATCACTTTATATATATATTCTTTATCAAGAATTGACAAATCTATCTGTCGTTGTCGGACTGCCGAAATCTTGTCAGATCCTTGACATAGGTTTCAAACAGCCCGATTTCAATTCAAGTCACCTCCTGTACGCCTGCCAAAAATGTTTTTATTGTTTGCTATTATATTTTGAAAGAGAATTTTAATAGAGTTAGTTTATGTTCACGTGACACACCAATTAAATTTGAGAACCCATTGCGCATATTGCAGGAGGACGTGATGTCGCAAGACAGCGGAAGACTACATGCAGTTACACGTCAGATGGCTGGCTCAATTATGTTTTTCATGCGACAGTGACATCAAGTGACCACTAAATAAAAACTGTCAGATATATATTGCATTGTTCAGAAATTCAAATTCTCAAATTCAATTAAACTGGAATATGGACGGTACAGAGTTTACCAAGTTCATGTTTTACACCTTGTGCAGTAATAATGCCATGGTAGTGTAGAAATGTTATATTTTCTGTGGAATAAGGATTCAAGTCCATAGATCCATTTGTATCCACCAGGCAGCAGTAGCAATCAGAAGTCCACAGTTATTTTAAACGCAGCTGAGCAGCTTTGAAAACTATTTCCTCAGAAATGAATCTCATGGACTTGGTCCATTTGAATTCTGAACCTTCCATATACACTGGTTGACAAGTGCTAAGGAACATTTTTAAGATTTCGAAAAATTTGGACTTAATAGGAAACAATGGTTTGCAATCAGTTGCTGAAAATCGTGGGACATGCTATCGTCGGAACTCACATTTTACAGTGAAGATTCGGTCGCGAGAGCAATTAGAGGGTCCACCAGTAAGGGATGAAGGCGAAAATGGAGTTTGAGTCATCCTGTTTCACAGAAATCTGATAACGAGATCTAACTTTGATCAATGGTTATGTTTGATGTGCATACTATTTACAAGCATTTTCGTAAACACAGCACAAAGATGCTGGAAGATATAAAGGTTTTCTTAAAAAATCCCTAATTTTTCCTCATATTTTTTGCTTATAGCATGCGGAGTTTTAAACAGAATTGTACGAAACTTACATAATATTTGACAATATGTAAAAGAAGCTTTGTATTAAAATTTGATAAATAATTTGAATATTACAGGAAATATGAGTATTTTTAGTAAATAATTTTTTACTGCGCATGTGCGAAACGCAGCGTAATTTTTCTTTCATAACTTCAAAGCCAAATATATAGGGCAACTTATACAAAAATTCCAGTTCAATACCATTAGTATTCAGAAAGATATCGGCACATTGCAACTTGGTGAATTTCGGAACACACTGAGGGAAACTAAATAATGAGGGTTTTTACAAAAACCGATATTTTTTAACTTGAATCTTCGAACAATAATATTGAATTTTATAGAAGTTTAATATCCTGAATATTCATGTATACTTATAAGTTAAATACATAATTTAAATTACAGTTCGACGATTACTATTCGAAGATTCAAGTGCATGTAAATATTATGCACATCAAACATAACCACTGATGAACGTTATATCTCGTTATCAGCTTTCTTTCTGTGAAACAGACTGGGTCAAACTCCATTTTCGCCTTCATCCCTGTCTGGTTGTCCCCCTAATTGCCCTCGTGACCGTATCTTCACTGTAAAATGTGATTTCCGACGATAGTATGTCCACGATTTTCAGTAACTGATTGGGAACCATTGTATCCCTATTAAGTACAAATTTTTCGAAATCTTAAAAATGGTCCTTAGCATTTGTCACCAGTGTAGTATATGAGTATGGCTATCCTTGAGTTGGCCACTTTTAATATTTCTGCTAGGAATGCTCTTACTGTTTATTATTGTATTTTTTTTACAGATTTTTGAATAACGTCAGCTCATGGTGACGTGATACATGTGAAGTGTGACGCTCTAATTTAATTTTAGAATTCTTTGCGCATCTTGCAGAAGAACGTGATACCATGGCATAAGTCTGCATGCAGTTACATGCAAGTGGCATACATAGTTTCGTTTCTCGTGTGGCTGTGACATCAAGTAGACTTCATTGCTCGCTGATATGGAGAAAGACTATATGCACTAAGACTACGTCATATCAGTCGTTAAATATTTAGCTTAGAAGTCAATCAAGATTCCTTTTAAGAAACTGACTTCTTAAGCACATTAGCTAAGACGGAAAGGAATCGTTGAAATACCTTCTGCAAACGAATCCTCTCTCATTTTGTAAAGCACATTTAGAATGTCATTACAAAGTGCTTTAGTGCTCTTACATATCATCAGGAGTATTTAAAAATTTCCTAATTTAATTAATCACAATGCTAATATCTAACATTTCCTGGTGGGACTTCTGGAAATTTAACGCCAGGGTTTTATAGTAAAAACATCCGCGTATGAAAAAATTAGGAGCACACTCTAAAAAGCAGCCTTGCGTCCCAATTAGATTTCAATTTTGAAGCAGTCCTATGAGCTGTACTGAATGGAACTTGAGCCGTGGTTTTAACTTTTTCTTATTTCATCTTTCACCCAATGAAATAAAATTATGATTTAGATAAATAGACATGAATTCACGCTTCCAATTTATTTTACTTAAATTTGTGTTGAGGAATTAAGGTTTTCCCTCATGGACTTTTTTAAAAAAGACAATTTAAAAAAGATTCAGAAGACAATTTCATCGAAAACTCTTTCAAATTTTGATCATTATTACAGATATATAAATGTTTGTCTGTCTAAGGAGTTTATATACATTTAATCGCATTAAAATGATATCTAGCAAAAGGGCACAATATTCTAATAATATTTTGCACAAAATTGCAACTACTCTACATAGAAACCTCTTTAAAATGAATGAAGGGCCAGAAGAAATATAAAAATGAGTAAAGGGTAACAAAAATGAATCAATAAATTATAATTTTGGATATTGACTCGTTATCAACGTTTAGGAATTTTTCAAACAATAAAAAAATAATTTAAGTATTTTTTATACAGTATAACCATTTTTCTTTTATTTTTGTCGCATTTAAATCATTACGACACAACATTATGATAAGAACTTGTTTAAAAAATACAACTATTCTGCATAGAAACCTTTATAAAATTAATGAGAGGCAACAAGAAGTTCAAAAATGTATAAAGGGTAGAAATAATGAGTTAATAAATTAAAATTTTGGATATTGAGTCGCTATCCAGGTTAAGGAATTTTTCGAACAATAAAAAAATAATTCAAGTATTTTTTTAAACAGCATAATAATTTTTCTTTTATTTTCGTCGCATTTAAATCGTTACGAAATGGTAACTTTTTAGATTTTATGCCTTTTCGTTTTTAATGCGCGTCATCAAAATGAGACACTTGATGCAAAGCATATTCTTTAATGTCTTATAACTAGTGGTTCAATTACAGGTGTTGTGAAAAAATAGCTTCTTCATTGCTTTTATTTTAATTTATTTCGCAAAACAAGGAGAAAAAAATAATTTTCATTCTTACAATTAGCAGAGTGCATGAAACAAGGTAGGAAGAAAAGTCGAAAAACAGCAAATAAAATAAAATCAATTTGATGGAGCGAAAGGCACGAAAACAAAGGAACATCATTACTTAAAAAACGATCAAGCAAAAACAGAAAAAGCGGCAAAGGAAAATGTTCCTTTCGCTTTATTTTTTTATGCAGCGTTGCGCTTGTTCCAATTCTTTTCATAAAAAAATTACCATAATGTATTGGAGACTTTTACTTTCTTCAGCTTCTGAGACTTCAGATGTTTGTTTTACAGAAATGTTTTCCCCCCAACTCTTACGCGCTTGAACCAGAAGTTGAAAAAATAAAAGTGGTGAAACTAGATTTTTCATAACGTCCGTTCCAGTTTTTCAGTGCATTTTGTTAGAAAAAGAAAATTGTTCCGTATATTTGTTTTACAGTCATTACATTCACCAAAAACTCTCCGTCTCTGATGTTTGCCTCTGTTTATTTTTAAAGAATTCTTTCTGTTCTAGAAAAATTCACGCTTAAAAAAAGTGTGAACTTTTATGGTAAACATAACAGGAGTGAATTTGAAACTGTCCAACTTATTTTGAATTCCTAACTTTTAATAGACAACAAAAGAAGCCAGTTTTTTCTCAATGTATTAACAAGAAGGAAATTTTCAAAGTAGCATTTGTACACATTGAAGAAAGAAATTCATTTGTCCTAGCATACCTGTTAATCATTTGTGCAGTTTATTTTGAAATAACAACAAATCTGCAAATTTCTTTTATATCCGAAATTTTAACCAATATCAAGAAAATTATTAATCGGTAGCAAAAGAAATTAATGAAATTGCTTTATTTTGTACTCCGTAAATAGTTTTGTCAAAACACATATCTGACCTTCTTAAATTTTTTCAACTCGAGCCCTCAGATACGAAAAAGAAAAAAAATCAATATACCAAAATCGGATTTAAATAAAAAAATAAAAAAAATAAAAATATTCAACTAATGATAAACATAATGAATTTTAGCTAAAGGCATTTACATTCAAGCCTGTTTTATGCGCGGTCTTTTTTTATGCTATCCCTATTCACCGCATTTTTTTTTCAAATATGCTGCAAAAAATGCAACTTATAGCTTCTTGTGAAGCTTAGGAATCTATTTTTGTGTGTTTTTTTATGTGATCCCTTCGACCGAACAAAAACAGGTTTCAATGCATTTGTAAAAAAATTTAATGAGTTGTTTGAAATCAAGATGACTTTCTAAATTATTACATTCTAATTAACGTGGAAGAATGACAGAAATTCTGTCTTTCAATGTTTTCGAAACCCCAAAATTCAAGTACAGGGCCCTATACAAGGTTGGAGGCATATTTAAATAAACCCTGATCTATATAGGGTTGTCAAAATTGCAAATCACTAATACGGGACGTTTAAGTGCTAAATAAATAAAACATGATGAAAGTGGGTGTGTAATGTTTTATTTTATTCTGATAAAAAATCAATATAGATAAAACAATCTAATAAAATAAACACGTAGAATAATAAAAAAATGATGCAAGGCTAATCCTTTTTAGGCCAGTCATTATTTAAAGTTGATTTTATTTTTTTTAATTATATCATTTTCTTCTTTCACATAATTATAAAATTGGGCGCAAGTCATTTTAAAAGTATAATGGCAAATCAAAATTGCTTCAATTGTCTCCTCTGACAACCTGTTTCTTTCGTCCGACCATTGAGTTGACATTAGAGAAAATATTCTCTCCACATTTGCATTGTGGGCTGGAATGGCAAATACGTATTCGCATAGCTTTATTAGACATGACTTCTGATCAATATATACTTTGTATCTGCAAAATATTTCAGTCATTTCTCTTCCATACTCAATTTCACAGTTGCTTCGTAGTTTTGGTTGGTATTATTTTTCTGTAAATAATATTAGGCAGAAAACTGAACAAAAAAGAGACATAGTAATACGGGACTGAGTAGTGAAATACTGTGACAGTCCCGTATATAAGGGACACATGGCAATCCTAGATCTATATGAATGAAAAGCAAGCAAACCAGCATTTTCTCTTGCAATTCCTTCAGAATTTTTTTTTTACATTAAAAAAGAGAGAGATATCTTAATTTAGCGTTTACCGATGTTTTGTTTTAAAATTAATCGGTTTTAAATTAATATAATTTTTTAAAATAAATATATAAAAACTTTTTATTTATATTTACTCTAATTTTTAGTGCTTATTATATTTCATAATTCAATATTCTAAATATTCTTAAAATCAACTTTTCTCAAATTCACTACCAATTGGCGTTTCTCATACGAAATTATAATTTAATTAAAATTAATAGATTGACAAATAATCATGTTCTGAAAATATCAAAATAATGTATTGTCATCATGAACACAGAACAGAACTCTGGTACATCAAGAAGTGAGTGAAAAATCGATTACAAAATTCCATCTTTACAAACATAAGTCAAATTAAATAAAAATGTGCAATAAAATAAATAGCTCCATTATATTGTTTAACTTTTATCCAAATCGTTTTAGTCCAATTTTTATTGCTTTGATATGGCTTTTTTTCACAAATAACGAATTCTCGCATAATGTTATATTTCAATAGTTCCGCCTGGAATGCAGCAATTAAAGTAAGCTTCTAATCATAAACAAAAGACATGAAGAAGCTTTAAAATCATTGGAAGAAGCAAGTTTCAAAATGTGGAAGATTTTTTTCTGTTGAAGAACTACTTATATTAGCACCATTAGGAAATGGTGGTCTTGTTGAAATGCATAGTAGAAAAACATTTTAGCGTAGAAGGATAAGCAAGAAAACACAAGGCGTTCGATAATGTCAGTTTCCTATTTATCTTTGGAAATCGTTATTTGACTGCGAAGGAAGATAATGATAAGGAGGTAGCGGAAAACTTCAGATTCGAAAGGAAATAACTCCGAAAATTTCTATTTAAAAAATTCTTTTCATACCATTACGCAACGCTTACATCAGGCATCCGCCAGATTTCAGTACCAGAAAAGAATAGAGCTTAAAACACTTCTAAGCAGATATAAAGAAAATCAAAGAATTTCATATCCCTATATTCTTTCAGATATGCCATGAAAATGTATTTAAAAAAATTTAATCTTATCAGAGTTTCCTAATTCAACCCGATCTTCGAAGCTTGTCCTGGTCCAAAATTCCCCTTTTTGTTTCGGCTCGACCAGAATTTAAAAAAAAAATTAGTTCTTCATTTTTTTCCGTTATCGGGCATATGCCGAGGATGGAACCTTTCTCCTAACTTCCATGCCACACCAGCGGAATTTAATATGCACCAGACCCTCATACATGGTAGAATTGGATCCCGTTACCGCGACTCTGGCATCGAGGTCAACGAAATGTTTTATGAAGTCATTTTGATTACATTTTATTATGCATTTCACACACACAGACAGACACACACACACACAATGTAACTAACAGAGAAATTTTTGAGATGTGCTATGTGTTTTTAGAAATTTCCCGCAGTTTGAAATTATGTTACATAATTAATATAAATAAAGATATTTAATGATAATTATTCCACTGATCAGGTCAGACCTATTACAATTGCAGCCTGGCTCATGATATAGTTCAATCTATCAGTATATGGTATTCTGGAAAACTTTGTGTCCCTAACTATTTAACACATTGACTTCAAAGCCCATTTGAAGGAATCTGGCAATCACGAGTTATTGCGCGTTGGGCAGTCAACGTGTGTGAAGCTCACTGAAATTTCCATTTCTGTTGAAACTGGCCAAAAATAATTGGTTGTTTGAACTAATTCCTTTCTACTATGTATTTGCAGTTTATGTATATACAATTAAATTTTGTATCTAAGAAGCAAATATTAATTCGTATGAGAAGGCCATTTCTTGCAAATGTGATTTCACTTTTGCTTTAGATACTGTTAATTTCCTATATAATTGAGAAAATAGCATTTTTTTCATCCTTGATACAGCTATGTCAGATCTCATACGTGAAGATATAAATGAGCAACAAAATACAATATTATCACGCGATTAATAATGAAATGTTTTGGAAGAAAACTCAGCGACATATGCAAGGATACTTTTTTTTCAAACTGATGTTGGGCACGGTCCATACTCTTCCCAGAAAGGTCACCCAGGGACGGATTAAGGCCTGTTGAGGCCTATAGACATTGCAAGTTCAAGGAACCTCCTACCTAACTTCCAAACCAGTTATTTTTTATTGATTTTTATATTATATTTTTCTCTGTATAATCAGTTTTCAAGTAACAAATGTTCTGAAAACGGGAGTAACAAAACATTTAATTTTGTAACACCTTCAAGTAAGATGGTTTCAGTAAGATCGTTTACAAACTTTAAAGGTAGGCTAGGCATACAGAAACAAGTCCTTTTTGCAACAGAACATGGGATCGGAAAAGCAAAATGAGGCTTCATGTCTTTTGTCTTCATGTCAGGGTCTTCCTACAGGGGACTCTTTATCAGCGAATTAAGTAAAAAAAATTGCGTACCGGATAAAATGTGTAACACAGTTTTGACAGTATGCAAATTTACTATAGCACGACAATCCTATTGTATGAATAACAACATTATAAGTTGTACGTAGCATGACAAATACCATAATGGGAAATTTGCTACAGTATCAACAACAAACCTTTGGAGTACTCAAAGGACTTGCCGTCTTAAGCATTATACGTTTTGATTGTCATAATTTATGCAAATGGTTGCTGTACTATTGTACATTTGTATTTCATTCTATCTGTGCAGCACATTTCACGTGGCGTGTCTCCTTTTCTTTTACTTAATTCACTGACAGGTAATTCATTGATTCACACCCCCTGCAGCACCCCCCCCCCCACCCTTTGTGTTTCCGACCCCATCTATTGCAAAACTGACTTATTTCTGTCTGTCTGACCTGCCCTTAAAATTTGTAAACTACATTTCTTGCCATCCTGTGGAAGACAGGAAGGAGATAAAGGAAGAAAACAAAGTCACTCTCGCAAATTGCTACGCAAAGAATTTTTTTTAAAGAATTTTAATCCTAACAAATATCATCTAGATATCCAGAAATTAGTTCCAAAACTTGATCCCGATGAAAATGATATAAGTTTGTACCTTCTCATTTTCGAAAGATACATGAAAAGATTTATTACAGATAAACTGAGCTGTGTGAGCTATTTAATGGGGTTTTTGCCTGCGAATATTGCCAGCGACCCGAAAGATGTGGCCAAGTTATAGTTTCAAAGGTGCAAAGTCCAGAGATATTCCGACAAAAATTTGTTCATCCTCAGAAAAAAGTTGATGGTACCTGGAAAGATTTTGCATTTGAAAGAGTTATACTATTTAGAGGAAAAGTTAAAAGAATTTTACATAAATGAATTTGAGTCTTTAAAAGATCTTATGATAGCAGATACGATGAAGATAAATTCAAGATCATTTCGTAGACGAAAGGGCATGAAGTCATCTTTGCAGTTGACAAACTTACTAGACAATCACTAAATAAGGTGAAGAAAACGATTGAGAAGCAATGTTATAAAGAGAGGCCGGTTTTTTCACTTACAGTCTAATCTCGATCTGCAAATAAATATATTTGAAATTTTAATAGTTTCAAACGTCATGAAGCTCTCTCGAATGTAATCGACCAGATCATTTAAGGCCCCAGTGCCCCGTCATTGTTATGAAACCAAGACCAAGGGGGTATAGATGACCCGGGCGCCAGACTTGTGGCCGACATGAAGACATAGCAGTCGTGCGTTTATGCCACTTTTAAAGTCAAACATGATGGAGGCCGAAAAAATAAAACCATATACGCTTGAAAAGCAATAATAACGACTAGCGGCGAAAGCATTATAGTATGCCCCGGGCCCTACATACCCTCGATAGGCCAATGAATCTGCGATCCAAGCTGGACGTGAGTGAGGGAAGCTCGCCGCTACTCAGTACAGTGAATCCCAAATTCGACGACCCCGCCTAGGATCTTGCAAATATTGCTGTAAAAATTTATTCAAATCAAGAATAATCTGCTGTAAATAAATATTTACTTTAATTTATATTAAATTTCCATACTTGTGCAATAGTTACTTGTTACAGTGCATCACATTTGATATCCTGCTTCGGTCAGTCTAGAGATTGGGGACATTAAACGCTTTTGCTAGATCAAGGGACTGAATTCCAATTTTTGGAACAAAGCTGTTGTAAAAATAACAGAATTCAAGAACTGTATGATAATGAATATATAATCAGTTATTAAATAATTTATATTATTGTTGGAGAGTTGGACTTTAAACATTTTTTTTGAATCAAAAGATTGGATTCAAACTTTCCTAACATAACTTTCATGAAAATAATTTCAAAAACTACATGGCAATGAGTCCAAAAACAATTATTAAAACATCTACATCAGTATCCTGCTTCGGCTAATCTAAAGAGTTAAATATTAAGCATTCTTGCTGGAGCAAAAGACTCGATTGAAACATTAAGAAAAAGGAAAAGTTATATCGTCAAGGGAAGCAGACATATTGCTAGTGACTGGCTGATGGTTCTACTTAAAGAGGTTTTTCTTAGAAAAGCGAAAAATGAATATCTAATCCAATTTTCTTTCCGATTCATACTATTACTAGAGAGAAAGGAAGAGACTTTAGTTTGATTGAGCTTAACTTGATTTTGGAACTATTGAGCGACAATTAAATGTATTGACAGCTTGTGAAATAGAATAATCCAAACTCTGAATAAATGGTGAAGTGGAATATCTGGATCAGTGCTTTTTATTCCCATTTATTTTGAAAACTTCGTCTCACAATGTAGAAATTCTTTTTATTCGGAATGAAAATAATTTTTCCGTAATTGTTTTATTCCAAATTTAATGCATTCTGACTAAATTTCTTAAAATTAAAGTGTGCTTACTAGAATTAATTTCTCTTTTAGCGCCTTTTATGGTCGTATTCTTGTGAAGTTGGTGTGGTACTTTAATTCACATATTTTCAGAATATTTCTTGACACAATGTGGAAATTCTCTTTGCTGAAGTTAATAATATTTTTCTTTTCTTTTTTACCATTGGTTTAATCCAAATTAATACATTTGACTAAATTTTTTTGACTTAAAATATGTCTTTGTACAAAAGCGCTTAAAAGTAAACCTAGCTCTTTTTTTTAATATTGATTCCCTTGTGGGAGTTAACATGTTAATAACTTTGTACCATAATTCATCTTTTCAATTTACATTATTTTAAATAATTTTTAACACAATGTGAATATTTTTTATAATTCAGTCTGAAAATAATAACGTTTATGCAATTGTTTCGCTCACAATTCAAATTATTTTCACTAAATTTCTTAAATTGGAAGTATGCGTAATAGTATTAACCGTTTGAGTGCTGAAGAATTTTCTTATATATATGCTAAAAGTGCGAAATTTTCTTATATATATATATGCTAAAAGTACCGCATTTTCGGTACAAAACAAGAGAAACGCTATCGCGCTTCTCCGCATTTTCGGCACATAAAAAGCGAAGCGCGATAGCGCTTCGCCGCACTCAAACGGTTAAATTTTATTTTAGGAATTTCTTGACCATATTCTTATTACAGCAGGAAAGACAGTAAAATAAAACCATAACTTACGATTACTTTTCCATTAATCTTGGAAGCTTTGAGAGAAACATATTTTTAAAAAAATTCAAATTGAAAACAAGTTTTCCGTAATTGTGTCATCCAACATTTTTCTTTCTGACTAAATTTCTGAAACTGAAAATGAGCAATATATTAATTTGCTCTTTTAGTACCTTTGTATGCTAATTTTGTCTCTATGGTTAGTGCTCAGTAGAGTTATATCGGATCTGTTGTTTTCAAATTTGCCGATTATGAAACTGTGTCGACAGAATGAGGTAAATTCACGTGACTTTTAAAGTCCCATAACAAATGTTATTGCACACGTCATATAACATCTAATTCTGTGCTGACGCGACACGTCATTTTTCATCCTTCAAGATGCACAATGGATTCCAAAACTAAATTGACGTGACTCACTTTGAACATAAAGCGTAAGAATTAAATCTCTTCCATTCTTCTAAATGTCAGGATATACATTTCCGATCACTTTATTTAACTTAGCAGTTATTTGCTACGAAAGTTTTCAAGAATCTTTTTGTTCAGATAAGATCTTGAATTGTTTAATTTGCAAGATTAACGCCAGTTTTGAAGCTAGACGAGGACTATTTTTGGGATGGACTCATAATTTTGAACTTTGGTCAGATGACGAAGACGACGCGTGAATCAGCTCCCTATTCTCCATATTTCCACTTCATGCCAACGTGAAGACGTCTAATCTACGAGACCAAATATAACTTGCATTAGGTCTTCATACACCGTGAACCCTCGGTTGAAACGGGTCTTGGACCCCATGTTCTGTAATCCTAAAGGCGAAACTCTACCACCAGGCAACTTTTTGCATTTAAGGCCATTGTTTAAGTAAGTATTGATTCTATGGGACGTAACTTTAAGCGAAACATCTCATAACTGTATTAATATATTTTGAATGGCAAAAATATCGTTAATAATCTCAAGAAGAAACTAATACGTATTTTTGGTTGAATCGGATCTTTGACCTATTGTTGTCCAATCCTATAGACGCAACTCTACCAACAGGCCACTGTTTACATTGGAAGTCATTGCTTGAATAAGTAATGGTGGTATGTGACATACAAGATGTCATAACCGCCTTAGCATATTTTGAATATTAATAATGATTGATTAATTTCAACGAGAAACTAATACATAGCACCTACGCATGTACACATACTTCTTAGAAAATATATTTAGCCGCTAAATTCTCCTTTATGAAATATCTCTGTGTGTGTGAGAGAGAGAGAGAGCATGATAACTTAAAAACATAAAGAGCTAGATGAATGATATTTGGTTTCTGATCTTTACATCAAAATTGCATACCTGTATCCAATTTTGGACTAAATATGTCAACGATAAAAGATATTTTTCATAAACTAAAAGCCAGTTTTTTCATTTATACATAAATTTTCTTTATATTAGTTATGCTCTGAATTTTTATATATAATTCCATCCAAAACAACAGTTACTTACTCAGTTTTTAATGATTTTATTTCCTTTTGAAGCACAATTTATTTTTACTCATTTTTAAAAGCAAGATATGTCTTTTTTGAAAAACTGTCTTTGTTTTATAATTAATAAAGGTTTAATTTCGAATTTGAAGTAATATCTTCTCATACCACACGTTATTGCTGTTAAAAGTTTCACATTCATAAAATTGGTGTTTTAACTATCCTTAAGAAACACTTCTTTCACTCCTTTATACTTAAGGTTTTTTACAAAAGATCATTTCGATTATCATACATTTTTGCAAAACTAATAAAAAAAATAATCTTCCGAAACTAAAAGATGACTAAGTGACTGCTTATTTAAATGCACAATTAATACCTTATTCTTACTGTAACTGAACCGAACTGTTAATTATTGCAAAGTTTTAACACATATTTTGTGTAATTCAGTCGGGAGAGAAAAGAAAACCACCAAAAACTTCATCTCGAATCAGCATAAAAATGAACAATGAAATAGATTTTAAGCATCAGAAACTATTCAATGCAAACAATCCAAAGTTGCATTCATAAAAAAAATTTTTTTAAATACTAAGTCTCTTGTAAAGAGCCAAAAATCAAAATTCATTTCTTGGTGAAATCCTCCTTGAAAAGTTGAAAAATTTTCTATACTTCCTGATTATTACCAATTTTTAATTATTCCACGAAATTATCCCAACTTGCAACTGAGTATCTGTGGAATTTTTTTTTTTTTCCACTTTTCCAATTGCAGCAGAATTTTCTACTTAATAGAGTTTTCTACAGTACATTAAGGCGTTTTAAGACTGCTATCAGACTTTTTATTCAACCAGTACAAAGGGAAGTCAGTCGCACTCGAAAGAATTAACGCATTTAAGTAGTACAGATTGCATGTCATCCTTTTCTGTAAGCGCTTTACCAAGTGCGAGCGACGTCAGGACAATTGTTTATTTTTTTCGCTCGCTTTCCCCTAATGACGATTTGTTTTAGTTTTATTTCGCGAGCGAATAAGTAGCTTCCGATTCTCGACGAGCGCTAATTTCTAGGAAGGATATTTTAGTCAGGAGAAATGCGGAAAGAAAAACTAAAGAAGAAGAAGAAAGAAAGAAAAAGAAATGAAGGGCCGGCAGCATCTTAAGGGAAAGGGAGAGGAGGGACGGAGAAAATTATGGGGGGAATGAACGAAAAAATAAAAAAGTGAAGAAGAAAGAGAACAAGAAATGTAATTGCTTCCACAAATTTGGAGACGCGATGAAATCCTCTTAGTAAATTAAAAATGACGGAGATTTATTAGAAACACAAATTTTGCGCAATGATAATATTTAAGTAGTTTTGGTTTTCGTCAATCGGATAGACGAATCTATTTTTAAGATAAAGTGTTTAAGCAGTAAGTGGACTTCTTTTTAATATCTGTTCGCTCTCAGCTTTTTGGTAGAAGAAGGCTCTTTCGACCGTTAGATGTCCAAATTGAGAGGAGGTGCAGAAAACTGGTCCGGATTCAAAGAAATACATCGATGCATCCAAGCAATGGCGGTTCGTCCATTAGGGTTGCAGAGCTGCAAAAACCGATGCAATTATTAGTGGTGGACTTCTTTTTAATATCTGCTCGCTTTCAACTTTTCGGTAGAAGAAAGGTTCTCTTTATAGTTAGATGTCCAAATGGAAAGGAAATACAGAAAACTGGTCCAGATTCAAAGAAATGGATGATGCATGCAAGCAGTGGTGCCTCGTCCATTAGGGATGCAGAGCTGCAAAATACAGTGGCTTAGCGAGGGTAAGTGGCACCAGGGGCATAATATGACTTTTTCGCCCCTTCAAAGTCATCATGAAAGGTTTAGCAAACGTAAATGGCGCCCGGTCATGGTATTATTTTTTCGCCCCCTCGTGATATTTCAGTTGAAAAAGTGGCATAAACGCAATAATGTTTTGTCTCAGTGGCGCTCCCTAAGTCTGGCGTCCGGGGCATCTATACCCCTTGCCCCCCTACTCCTACGCCACTTGGCAAAATACTCTACAATTATTACAAAGTCTAATTACTTTTTCTTCTTTAGGTACATTTACTGACTTTTATTCACTGGCAATTTGACGATATTTTGTAATTATGGATGAAAACTATTTCTTATTCATATGCTGTAATCACAGTTTTGGGTGTAAAAACTTATTATCGCTCCATATAAAATGGTTTTAATCAAAGTGTGTCTTTTGACACGTTTGCTTTTGAATGGAAATAACCATACCATGTGGAATACAGTTTGCACAAGAAACAGAACGTAGCCCGAAATTGTGCTCAAGATTGCATAGTGCGCATGGGGTGCATAAAATGAAGGAAAGGTAACGTTTTTACATCTCCATCGAGGATGTGAGCTTCACAGTCCATCCCCCATCATAGGGAAAATCACAAAGTAACACTATTTATGCTGCGTGCTATGTATAACTGTTTTGATGAAAATGTGCCTTTCGACACGTTTCCTTTTCAATGCGAGTAACTATACCTTGTGAAAATCTAAAGTATGTACAGCACGAGAAACATAATTGAATAGCTCAAAATTTCTTATTACGCTTAGCAAAATGATGTATAAATAAAGGGAAGTGATGATTTTATGTCTCTGTTGGGGATGTGAGTTTTGCTGTCTATTCCTCGTCTTAAGGAAAACCAAAATAGTATCCCTTCTTGACTTTCTTTTTCTTCCCATACCAGCCATCGAAGCTGTTTTTATTTGTTTGCTTGTTTTGGGCGGGGAGGCTTTACTTTAAAGATAATTTCCTTTTAATAAGCATGTGGGGAAAAAAGTACTCTTGTCTCACTACGCATTATTTAAACCTTTTCTTTATTTCTTTTGCTATGAATCAATTATTCAGTTAAGGATAAATTGCTTTTCATAGAAGAGAAAAATATATCTTAGAATATTTTTTAGACCTATGCTCCAGTGTCATCTGGGAACAGGCAGATTAAACTTATAGAAAAATTCTACTCATTTAATGTTGCTAAAAATGCGTAAAATTTTAAAATTTGACATTGGATGAAAGAATTTTGGTTTAATACATTTAAAGATACTTTTCTGGAGGGTAAGAATTTCAACCCCCATGAAATATGTTTTGCAGCATAGTTCTTTTCTAAGTTGACGAGATACCGTTGAACACAAGTACTGCAAGTAAAACTAACGAATTTGTTGGTAGAAACGATAGATTTTGATGAGCGAAATCCACAAAAATATGCTCTAAAAATTTGAATCGTGGAAGACACATGAATCACGAAAATTGAATTGGGAATTAGTCACTAATTTAAATTAACTATTAACAAATAACAAATTTAAATAGTGAGCAAAAATTTAATAAAACTTCATTCTAGGAAGAGTTCACTCATATACTTTTTGAGTCAATTACAGTTCTAATGAAATTCCTGCAGTAGTAAACGTCAAATTTGCTAATGATTCTAGGAATTAAAAAACGTGAGTTGTTAAAATATGCAGGAACGTATGCTACTCGGATATGGGGTAAACTTATGCATATAACAAATTTTAAGTAAAACTACTGTAACTAACTTTCACGTCTTTGTCAATCGACTGTTTCTTATGAATTTCACGAGTCTCAGCGAAATATTGAAAGAAGAAAATAAGAGCATTCCCTTTTTCTGAAGTTACAAAAAGTCCCATCACTAAACTTGACAACGTCTTTCTGTGATTTGACGTTCACCGGTGATATACACAGATTCGCGTCTAATAGTCTCAAAATGGCCATGGACTGGAAATAGCTAACTTTTCGTTTATTATTTTTTTAAATTTTTAAACATCATGCATCATCAGACAGTAAAAGATGTTTAATGCTAAAAGGAAGGACTGCACTTCTTAAAAAAGTGTGAACACCAACAACATTTATTAAGTAAACTAGCCAGGATTTCTCATATCGTGACTGGTTCTTTACTACTATGTACTTCAGTTTCTTGGGAATATCGAAGAAACTGTCATACCAAATACATGGGGCATTGAGTAAAAACATGATATTTCTTTCAGTGCTTACATTATTTCTAATATTATTTCTACTAAACTTACGTAATCTATATTATTTTAAGACAAATTAAATATTTTTGATATTATTTTATATTGAGAAAGGAAAATGTAATGCTAAATTGCGAGAATACTTTGGGTCATACTTTAATTCTGCATCTCATACTATGCATACAGTCTGATTTTTAACTATTGCCCTTACCTTTATGCATGTAAATTTAAATTTATTTATTTGAAATTTTAACTTCTATGCTTTAATCAAAATAGGTTGTAAAAGTTTTGATTTGAATTTTGAGCTTTTTTCTCAAATATATATATATATTCTTTTACAGAGCAAATGATAAAAATAATTGTAGAAGTGACCAAGCTTTAAAGAAAGTGTTTTTATTTGCTACTTATCAGCAACTACAACTTTAAACGACGAATTTCAATTATATCAATATAAGAAGGGAATGAAAAATTTAGAGAATAACATAAAAAGAGAGCAATTTATATACAAGGAAGGATTTAAAAAAAGTTTACAAGTGTTATAAAAATTTATTTATTCACAATAGACAGAAAATACAAAAGAGAATTAATACTTTCTGATCACTTTTCCACCTAATCACCAAATCTATTTAGGCATTTATTTGAGCGCAGACCAACCTGTTTAACCCGGATTGGTAGAAATCACGTCTCAGCCCATTGAGAAAGTTCTCGGCAGCTGTTTTTGCATCGCTGTCTTAAGAGAAACTTGTTCCAGATAAGTGTTCATTCAATTTAGGAAAAAGGAAATAGTCACTGGGCCATTGTGAAGCAAACGCCCTGGCATGTTGAGTGATGGTGTCATCCTTCTGCATGACTATACCCATACTGCTCGAAAAACTCAATAATTGCTACAAAAGTTCACGTGGGAAGTCTAGAGACACTAACCATACAGCCCAGATTTGGGTTCCAAACACTTAGCTGGAACAAAGTTCTTTTCAAACAGTGATGTGAAAACAGCTGCCGAGAACTACGGACTCGATTTCTATCAAGCCGGGTTAAACAAGTTTGTCCTGCGTTCAGATAAATGCCTAAATAGATTTGGTGATTATGTTGAAAAATAAGAGGCAAGTAGGCCTCTTAATTTCCTTTTGTATTTTCTGTCTAATAATAATTTTGTATTATACTTGTAACATTTTTTTTTTATTCATCCTCGTATTTTAATTTCGGAAATGGGAAAAAGCATATACACATCATTATCCGAAATTATGAAAGAGTATTCAGTATTAAAATTATTTAAGATTCTTTATTCTCAGACCATAACAGTTAATATTCCAAGTTTCTTAACAGTATTTATCCATCGGTTTTATGTATAATTGTTTCGATCAAAATGTGTCATTTGTCATATTTACTTTTAAATGCAAATAACTGAAAAAATTGTTAACAAATTATTTTCTTTTAAGTTTCTGCTTTTATTTGAAAGTAAGAAAAGTAATAAAGATTTTAATATTACTGTTATATGCAAACTTCGTCTTTATGAATCAAACTTCAGTTTTCATAATTAATAATCAAAAATTTATGAACAAAATATGTTTTCTTATTCAATGCTGGATTTTCTGCAGCAACTTCTACATTCATATTTATTTCATTGGCAGTTGCAATTCTGTACATGGTTTTTTTTCCTCTTTCTATCTTTTTTCAAAGAGACTGGCGTTACACGATTTTTTTTATAATTTATCAATGCAATGATTCTAGCAATACCCTAAACGCGCTCTTTATTTAACGCTATACTTTTAACGTTGCCTTTGTTGCAAAACATTGCTCATTGCAACAAATTTTGACAAGGACAAAATCACTGAACTATAGAACAAGAAAACCTGTGCAGCATGTTCTTAATCTGAAAATAATTGATTTCTATGAAACGGGAACTCGTCTACAGACCCTGATAAAGAAAACATTCACAGCATCCTAACACAAAAGTAACAGCAGAGGAATTTACCAATGTTTGCAAAGAAAACTAGGATCACAGAATTTCAGTTACAGCTGAAATGGAGTTCCCTAATTGCAGAGATTCCCAGCCTGTGGTACGCGTACCCTTCGGGGTACGCGACGGACTAGTTGGGGGGTACGCGCAATCAAAGATGGTCATGGCGGAAGCAAAAAAAAAAAAAACATAAGGGATTAAAAATGTTACAGAATTTTGTTTTCCCAGGTGAATAATTACTATTCAATAACTATATTACTTGAATAGTTGACAATAGTTGCAATTTTAACTGTCCTTATAAGTTAATGCGAAATTATTACAATACTGCTTTCATTTGGCGTTGAGTTAATACTAGCGTAAAAATGGAATAAAATGTAAAATCAAAAAAAGTACGGGAAATGCTATTATTTCGAATCATTTGACTCTTAAGCCTACCCAAACCATTAACGTTATTGATAAAATCTTCTTTGGATAGACGGATGGTTGGATGTTCGATACGACTGGGGGTATGCGAAAATAAAAGGATTAATCAAGGGGTACGCAAAGGAAAAAAAAGTTTGGAACCCCTGCCTTATTGGGATGTATTCATTCGACATGACATGAAATTAGTTGATGTTATGAAATTTTTAAGCTGTTAAAAAACAATTATGCATATTTTACCGAAGCGGACTTGGAGGGGGTGCGGGTGGAAGCAGTGCTTTTTGGTACCTTTGGCAGAAATAGCGTTACTCCAAAAGTGTACTTTTAAAAACAGAATTTGAAAAGAAATTTATCTGTACTTCCCATTTAATAACTTCGCGACAACCGAGTTGGATTTCTGTCGGTAAAAGGACTGACCGATTCTAAACGAATGCCTCCTCTCTCCCAGGATTAAGCTAGAAGTGAAAGTAGACCTGAAAATCGATTGAAATTGTTTCTCCAGAAAGATTTCTAAAAATTCCTTCAGTGACGAGAAATTTGGAAAAATATTTTATGAAGCTTACGTGTTTGCTATTTTCAAAATTGTTCTCTGAAAAGTATTTAAAATTCTTTGAAATCAAGATACTACATTTAACGGCAGTGTGATTTAATATCTATTTCAGTGCAGATTCGGGAAAAGCTGTGGTCATAATTGAATCTTTAATTGCAGAAACCACATGAGCCAATTTTTTTTCAAAACTGCGTTTATGCCGTTTTCACATTTTAATGGGGTATTTACTAAATGGGCGAAGAAATAACAAGAGTCAAGTAAAGTAGCATTATAGCTATATAAAATCTATCAAGCAAAAAAAAATTAATCATAGATTTTAAAAAAATTTCAAATTCTTTTAAAGCTCCCGGAACTTTGATATTATTGACTAGTGTGGTTTCTGCAAGTAACGATTCAATTAAAAGTAAAAACTTACGCTGAAATTGCTCAATTAAGAAATTTTCATTGGAGGATAAAGATGATTTTTTCATCTAATTTCCCCCACCCCACCCCCAAAAAATGGAAGTCCATCATGGTAATTTTTTCATGCAGTGTAACATTTTTCTTGATACTTCGAAGCAATTGTAAATGAGTGACATCTCTAATAAGATTTTTTATCTCCTTTTACGTACTCAGGAAAATGAGACGGACCAAAGTTTGTTTATTTCCAAGGGAAAAATACTTGAAGTACTTACCAAACTCATCCATGAATTCAAGTTGAAAAGTCAGCATTCAAACCGTTCTAATTCTGCCAAAATGCGCCGTCTGAAACATCAAGAAAGCATTTTATTACTTAAATCATACGAGACACAACTGAATATTAATTACTGCCTGAGAAAGCGCCTTATTACAAAATCAAAACTAAATACACTTATATGGAGAGATATATAGGAATAAGCCCTAAAAATTTATTTTCAACAATTAATCTGTCAATCAGTAAACCATTTGATACATTTGTTACTTCAAATCTACGACATCTCTTAAATTCTTTCGTAGATACGAAAGCTTGTTAAGAAATGTGGTTTAATGAGGCTTTCAATCACCATCTTAACATTTAACAGTCAATTACAATCCTCATAGTAGCTAGCACATGTTCGCTTTTACCCTAGTGAAAAAGAAAGAAGAAAAAAATTGCGAAAGTTTGCGCATAAAGCAACATTTACGTCAACAGGAAATCAATTCAAAAGAACTGCCAATAGGTTAAAAGGACTGAATTATGGAAACATTGATTCTTATCTTGATGTAACTGGAACTCAGATGCTCTCTTATCAATGCGGTCATCTCTGGTGGACAAGTTTCAACTTAGACGAATGGTGTATGGAGTCTGCGCTCTCTTTTTACCTGTACGAGTGGAGGATTTTTGGGATGAAAGCTTGGAAAATAAGTGGGTAGATCGAGGTTTAATGGAAGTATAAAGAAAAACATGATTTTTTTTTCTCAGATCTGTGCATTTGCAATATCTAGGCACGTTATTTTCCATAGTTGATGGTGGTAAAGCTAAAGAGAATAAAGAGATGTTGATTTTGCAAAGTGCATGTAAGGTTACAGTTCACATTAAATAAATTATGATTAAGTGGTGGTAACCAGCTTTAAAGATTATGTAATAGCGTAATTCCGTGGACAGAATACATTTTCGCTGATTAGAGAGGATTTAGAGCTTACCGTTATATAATTTCCAAAATTTTCGGTATTCAGCCAAACCTACCGTAATGAGATTTTTGGTCCTTAACTTCACCATTAATTAATAAGTAAACGAGTATTAACTAAAGAAAACAACAAATGAGTGCCACAAAACGATCCTGAATGAAAATTAGTGCCGAGAACAAATAGGATTATTTATGGCCTGCTCTCTATATGCAATTTATAGGCAGATCTTTAGTCTCAAATGCTGTTAATTATAATTATTATATATAAAGCTGATACAATAAAGGATAGATCTTCTTTTGTAAGAATAAAAAAAGTTGGAAATAAGAGATTCATTAATACTGGTCACATATATCTTTCCCCGGCAACTGTAAAGTATGTCAGCAAAAATTCAAAGTGAATTTGTATTTCATGAAGACATATTTACCCAGACGTAGATCTATAAAATTTTAGCTGTTGATGGAAACTATAAAAATCTGAGAACAGTGACTCAAAGCATTTTAAGGAATTTCAGAAATTTTAAGCACAATAAACTCAGTAAAAAATTAATGACTTGTGAAAACCCCTTCCACATAAAAAAAGCACTTCTAAATAAAATGTTTTAAATTTGCAGGACAATATTTTAAAGAAATAAAAGAAACGCATTTCAGTTTTACATTCATTCACTTACAAAACTTCGCACTGCAGCGGTCAAAATCCAGGATTGGTGGAACACAAACTTTGCTGAATCGGGCAGGAAACTTCTACAGTTCACCATTCGAAGAAATTCACTTCATTCAAGAATCTTTCATCAAGGACCACCCTTAACAGAATTTGACCGATGCATTTGCTTCCGTAAATGTTTACTCTTTTGCAAGGGCTTAATCTAGTTGATGAAGAAAGTTCAGCGACTTCACTACCTATGGAAATGTGAGATCTGAAATCTCCAGCGGTGTAGATAAGAATCCGCCAGTTCATTGTTCTGCTGTTCAGTATGGTTGATTCAACTCATTTGCAAAGGTCAACGACGCGATTAACCGAAAATGAAGACGAAAAGAAAATCCCTCTTAGCTAAACAAGCGAGTGAGAAATCATTTGCAATAGCTGCAATCAGAAGATAATCCACCAAGACGAGGAAATAGTCTACAAATAAGGAGAAACGTCTTCAGAGAGGTTTTTATGGTTCACATGTTGGAAGAAATGTATGTTTAATAAGGCCCTCTTTAACAATATTTATGTACCAATGTCAATTATACGGTCGGTTTTCAGCGCAAATCTCCTCTTGCCATAGGGGCGGAACGCAAAGATGTTGCTTCACATATGTATACATGTGTGTAAATAACTGATAGGAAGGAATATACTGTAGTAATAATGATGTTGCTCGATAAACCGTGAGCGTAGTTAAATAAAAAGATGTCCTTTCATGATGGTTGTTTAACTAAGCTAGCGGTTCTCAACCTTTAATGTTTTGGCCCAACTTTTCTTATCAGTTTTAATTGCGTCTCCCTTTTAGTGATTTTTGTGGAGCTCTATACCCCCTTTAAATAAGTTTTGGCATTTGAGATAATTAATATCAGAATACTTAATGTGTAATTTATATATAAGTAATAAATTTAATTTATCCGAACCTTTCAAATAAATTCTTTTTAACGCGCTTATTTTTTAGAAATAAACCCACTTCTACTTCAACTAAAGTACTTTCACATTATGAGTCTCTCGAACGTTTGGTTTTATCCAAGCCTTTCAAAATCTAATTACTGTAACTTTAACTGTCTGAAATGAAACTTTCTTACCACATAGCATCCCGAACCTCATAAAAGTCCCGTTTCGTAAGCTTAAAACCTGTGGGCGAGATTCTCGCGCCTTCTTTTCCGTTCATTAGAGAATACGACGCCTTTGCGCGCAATGACTTAACAATGGTCATTGGTTTGATCCTGAAGAGCTTAGCTTAAACTTTCATCATTTTGATCATTCATATCAGATAAATCATCTGTAGAGGAAAATCAGAATTCTTTTCAGGATCAACAACCACACTTTCCAATCGAAAAATTCCAGTCTAGACATAAGGCCCCCTTTTTTTCTTACGATCAAATCTTCATCATCACTTCCCTGCATCATGTGTTTTCCCATTCAGTGCAGAAATATCATTTATTAAGACCCAACATCTATTGTTTCATCCTCCTTACTCAAATCCCAATCTCAAGCGACTTAACAGCCTTTCTCCAACATCAACCACCCTATATGTACACAGCACCGGGTACAAAGAACTCTCCCAATCCAAGAGCTGCTTTACTTTAATACTCTAGTCTGCATCATCTCATCAATGTGTCTGAATCTCATCAAGTTGTGTCTCATCAGTGTGTCTGAATCTCATCAATGTGTGTCTGGCTTTAGATGCGGCCTCCTTCTCTACAGTATGCACCTACAGAAAACAGACCGCCTACAATTAGTTGTCGGCAAACTCAGACTTTTCTATTTGAACTGTGTGCTAAACTTGCGGTTTTACCCAAGAAAATTTTAATTCACCTTTCCTTTAGTACTGAATTGCATGTATTTGTGTGTATCTATGTATTTTCTCTTTTGTAATCAAGAATTTTTTAAGTTGTTTTCCTATTGTAATTAACGTTCAGTTTAAATGCATTCTTTATGTACTGTAAATTGTAATTGGACACATCTCTTGTCAACCACATACTGAAAATACCCCCTCAGGTCTTTAATCAGAGCGAGAGATAGCTTGGGAGCGTCTTTTGATCTCTCTTCCACTTCAGGTCCGCTACACTGTTTAAATAACCGAAAGGTTATAGTTGCAGGGGCATGAAGGGGTATCCTGTCTTGTCTGTTTCTAATGATATGTCAAGATAAGAATAAATTGATTTTTGAATTTCAGCGAGTGTTATATCTTTTAAAATGTCTATTTTACACAAAAACATTCTCTTTTACGTTATATATATGTGTGTGATTTATATATATAATGAAAGAACCGAAACTGAGTGGACGGTAAGATAAATTTCAAAACGATAAATTATAAAATAAAACGACTTCGGATTGTATGAAGACTGTCTCTCAATTAAAATGCCTTAAAACGTCGAAAATGAGTGGATTAGAAACAAAAGCTTGAATTTTCACGTTTAGATTAAAATAAATTCATTATATTATTTTCCTAACTTTGTAGGGTGCTATTTTGTTTTTGTATTAATAGAATGTATCTATATTTTAATTTTGATGTCCCTTGGCCTTCTGTTTGATTATTTATCAAAAAGTGCCCCAGACTGAAAACACTGTACTAACCATTTATTTATCGATGTGCCCAGGAGTATTGGTCACCAGCTTTTAATGCTTTTCCAATTATCTTAAGAATATCCTACTCAATTTTTTTGTGTGTGTTTGTGTGAAATTTAGTTTAGTTATATTTACGTCCTGTTTTGAAGCAACACGACGGCTATGTTGGGAGTGTGTTTGTGTGAAACGACCGTTTAAAGATTAATATCTCTAAGATATACTTTGAAATTTTTTCATACTATCTTAAGATTATAAAATTAATAGCTTTTAGTATAGGCACAATATTCAACAAGACCATCCTTAGGGATCGTAGTGTGATTTCTCGCACAAGCTGCACTTTAACTCACATCTGAAATTTCAGGAATATTTTTTATCTGTTTTATATTTGTTAAGGAAGGAATTTACAACTGAAATTTTTACCGAAAATTCAACTGCTGGAAAGACATTTTCCCCTTATTTAATTATGCAATTTATCCAAGCGGTGAGCACCAACAATACCACACTTAGCATGTTAACTTTTTAGAACTATTTTGTAGTCGGGGACGAAATCTAGGCTTGTAGCTTCCGTGTCAAGATTTCTGTTGTATAACCTTCGATGATAGAGACTGAAAGGTGTAGTGATACAGGGTTGGCTTAGGGTTAATAAGTTCACACGTTCAAGCCTGGTTTCTTTGAATGTACTTCGTATAGACGGGGTCTACTGTGCATTAATTTTCATATAAGCTTCATAATTTTCCCTACTGTCTGAAAGTATCAAGAGCGACGCGGTATTTCAAGTGGTGTCTTCGTCATCTTTAGTAATTACAAAACTTCAAGAACCGTATCCAATGGGACATGAATTTTATAAAGCAAATTATATTACCATCTTCCCCACGAGCTGCATTTCAAGGTAATGAACTTCTTATTTTGTGCTTTGCAAGTCAACCGTCACCTGGGACAAATATTCTATTTTAATGTGAATTATTTTGTGAATGATATGATGGCATTCTGATAATGATTACAGCGTACTCATTCGCAAGTACACGGAAATAACGAATTTTACATATATACAGGAAGCATAAAATTTCTTTTTCAGTGTTTCTCTTGCAAAAATTCTCGAAGAATTCCAGAAGCTTCCTGATTTATTGCGATAGGTGCATAATAAAATCAGTTAAGAGATAGTCCAGAACAAAATACCCTATTTCAGTTGTCTCTTTTTCTATGCATCTGAGCTTAAATAATTCTGAAAATGGTACGATGGTATGCCGATAAAACGATTGTGCCTCGAATATTATCAATTCCATGGGCGACACGAATTCTACACATTCTACAAATACTTCAACAAGACTGCTTCGTAAGTTGACGTGTAATTTAAACATTGATAAATCTAATGACATTGAAATTTTCTACTTTTATACAACAGGTATATGATAAAATTTACCAAAATCCAGCCGAGAGAAAAAAAAAAAAACCTTTCATTCACCACTTTTTTCCATTCAAAAGTTGGCAATTGTGCTTTTAATCGTCGACGCGCTGTCATTAAGGGGCCTAATCCCGCAAGTGGAGAAAAGGGGAGAGGACCCCTCGAGGGTGCAGGGGTGTGTGTGGTAAGTGAGGGCGTCATTGTGGAAATGCAATTGTCGTGTTGGAGTAGGTCGTCGGCAGTCATTCGCATAATTGTCGTTCCTTTTGTGGCCAGGGGAACGAGAGTTGGGCAAATATTTGAGGCATACGAATGTCAATATTCCGCCGTCACTCGAGCTGCGGGACCATGTCGGGAATTCATAAATTCATAAGTACTTCCTCCCGTCGGGCGTAATGGCCCGGTCCACTCTTTCTCGGAGTGACCCGGAGATAGATGGACCACGAACACTGAATTCGCAAGCAGTTTCAGCCCCCCGCCGACTTTTCAAGCTGACGCGCATTAATAAGTCGGCGGACTTTCATTGCCAAAAAGAATGGTTACGCACTTCCCCGGCAATTCATTGCTGGAAGTTGCTGTTGGGCTTGGCTCGTTTTGTTAGCGGAGCATCTTTCATCTGTTCTTCCCTGTCATGTTGGGGATCTTAGGAAAACAATTAGATTTGACTTGGGACAGTACTTTTGACAGTTAACTCGAGTCGAGATGCATCAAAAGGAAACTGTCACATAGAGATGTTTAAAAACATCTATTATTATTATTAATATTGGGCCAGTTATGTTGATTCCACGTAAACGTAAAATAATTAAATTTTTTTTCCAAGGCTCCCCAGTACTACTTTTGACAGTTAACTCGAGTCGAGATGCATCAAAAGGAAACTGTCGTATTGATATTTTTTAAAACAGCTTATTATTATTAGTATTATTGTGCCAGTTGTTAGGTTGTTTCTACATAAACTTAAAATGACTGTTTTTTTCCAAGCATTAACCCTCTAAGCACCCATTTAATGTTTAAGCTCTTATGGAAACAATTATATTTGACTTTTGACAGTACTTATGACAGTTAACTCGAGTCGAGATGCATGAAAATGAAACTGTTGCATAGAGATCTTTAAAATTGCTTTTTTTTTCATTTATTTATTGGGACAGTTAAGCCGATGCCACCTAAACGTAAAATAATTGATTTTTTCCCATGTTAACTATATAAGCACCCAATTAATTTAATCTCATAGATTTAAGGCTTGAAAAATCGCTAAACGTGAAGAATACTTTTGAATTTTATCAAATCTCTGAAATCTGAAGAATAATTTATCTATGAGGAATAATTCTCTTATTTATGAAAAGATTATTCTTCTTATCTATGAAGAATAATTTATCCATGGAATTTCAAGAAAATATACATATAAAAATGAGCAGTCTGCTTTTGAACTAAACATGAGGAACGAAAAAAGCCGTTTCGGCTGATTAGAGTTAAAAATTTATTTAAAGAGCCAGAAATGTCTAGATACAGGTTTCTACTGGGCTTGTTTCTTTTTGTGAGGCGATCAACTTTCTTCCTCTCTGTGTGTCATCTTTGTGACCCTAAGGGAAAAATATAACTTTATATTTTTTTAGAACAGGGTTTCTTAAATGTTTTGCAGCTGCGACCCCTTTTAGATCGGGGGAAATTTTTACGATCCCGTTCAGACAAAAAAATTCTGCCACGACTCCAAAGTTGAAAAAAAAAAAAAAACATCAATCAATGATTACGAAAAGGAAATTCAATTAAAAATAAATATACATAACTTTGGGTAAATATTTAAAGTCCAAATTATTTTCTTAGCTAGCTCTATTTAAAAATTTTGAAGAATCTGAAAAAAAATCCTGCGAGAATTTCTGCAACACTTACTGCGAGGCGACACCGATAGTTAAAGAAGTTTTGCCTTAGACAGTACTTGGTATTTAAGTTAAAGTCTGGCTTTATCAAAATAAAAATGGCGCGCAGAAATTTTAAAACATTTTTTTGCGTCTGTTATATATAAATGTATTAAAATTTTTGAAGAATCGGAAAGGAAGTTCCTGCGAGAATTTACGCAACCCTGCTTGGGGGCTACAAGATAGTTAAAGAATTTTTGTCTTAGACGTCACTTGTTATTTAAGTTAAAGTCCGGCTTTATCAAAATAAAAATGTCGCACAGAAATTATAAAACCTTACTTTTTTTATTATGTCTGTTATATGTAAATGTATAACATTTATAAAAAAGGAAAAAGTAATTTCTATCCATAATTAAAATTATTTAAAACACTAGAAATGTTTGGATAGAGATTTCTGCTTTGTTTGGTTTACTTTCTTACCAGCGCAACTTTCGTCATCTTTTATGTTATGTTCTGATGTTAGGAAAACAATTAAATTTAGCTTTGGAGTTTATATATAGTACTGCCGAAATTTAACTGCAGGTTCTAACTGAATCAAAAGAACAATGTTAAAGAAGCTTTATAATTGAAATTCTTTTTTTCACGGAATAAAGTATAAGTAAATGTCCTAAAATTTTAGAAAGGTGAAAGTTTAAGGAAATAAAATTTGCATAAACTGATAGCAAGGTCTTTAATGTGAAAATATTTTGCAAAAATATCACTTTTGTCTTTCTATTTTGATGTGGTTGAATGGTTACTTCACTGGAAAATTTTTGTTAACTTGAATTGCAAGGAATAAAGTGTTGGTTCGCTTTTTAAACTATTTTAAGTATTATGTTTGCGATCGATTTGATTCTGATAGAAGCAATTGAATTTAGTTTTGACATTTAAATGAAAGTTACCTGAAGCCAAACTTCATCAAAATGAAATTATCGCACAGAAATTGAACCACGGCTTATTTATTATTATACCATTGTCACGTAAATCTACAAAATTTGTAACTAAATTGAACTTTTTTTTTCGAAGTTAAAACGATTTTTTTCCTCAAGTATTTATAAGTAATTGAACTTAAACATAACCAACTGAATTTAAGCCATCTAAATATAGGCCGATATTGCTCAATGTCTTAATAGTCAAGACAATGGTCACCATGAGACTGACTCACCGATGAATAAAACGGCTTTATTCAATCTGTATCGTAGGGTTCACAGGTGAATCCAGGCCGTAGTTGTTTTTTGAAGGAGCTTCACATATCTTTTAAACAAAATAAATGGATACAACTTGGTAAAATGGTACACAAATTAAATTTATTTCTCACAGTGCAGTTGGCAATGGTATCCAACATGTTAATGTTGTTGAAGTGGATTGTAAGGCATTGCGGTTTCTGTAGATCCTTGAATGCTTGTTAGTGTAGCATATTTCGTTTATTCTGTATGTCACATTTGAAGTCTTAACAATAGCACTAAATTCATTTTTGAAATTTTTTTATCTTAGCTTTGTGTTCTTAGCATTAAATTAAAAATCGATTGAAGTCGATTTGCTGCAAAATAAAGTCTCATAAAAAGTTTTTAATATTATTTTTATTAGGGTAGTTACATAAAAATGTGTTGAAACTGAGCATTTTTTCTTTTTCAGATATTATTTATTAAAACTAATTTAGAATGTTGATATGTCTTTTCACTAATTGGACTTCAACATGTTTAATCTTCTCAACATTTTTCTAGACAGAAACCCAATCTAAAATAATATATTTTAGAATAGAAACTGTTTAATTTTCCTGCAGTTTACGCTTTTGAATCTTGAGTAAAATATATCTATCGTATAAACGATCGTTATAAAAATGTGAGAATATCTAATAGCGTTCTTTTAATTGGCTGAATTTTAAAATTATGTAACACGGCCCTGTATAACAAATGGATTATTATCAAAAAAGCATATAAAAAATAAAAGAAAAGAAAACTGGTTAAAAGTAGCCGATTATAATTTTGTTCCTTGATGTAATGCGGTTCATAGACTTCCTAAAATGCTAATATATACAGATATTCTAAAATAGAATTCTGTAATTTTTTCTCATTCCTGGCATAAAGCTTATACAACAAAAGTATAATCCCTACTTAATTGCAAATTAGAGTTTACTGTTAATACGCGCATAGTAACAATGTAGGTAAATTTCGTGTCTTGCTTTTGATATATTCTCTCTTCCTCCTAAACATGTTTAGGTTCCCAGTCTTTATTCCACATCTAAGTGGACATTTAAATTCAATGCATTAATTGCCGACGTGGAACTTGGATTTTAATGAGATGCATTGAATTTATGCATGGAGTGCTCGAGTTCCACAACCGCCTAGATACCCACCGAATTCTACTGAGGAACGGTTTGTCATGCAGCCCAGTTTGGAACATGGCAGACTTGAATAAGCAGAATTTAATTAGTTTTCATCTACATTTTGAAAATTCTTATCATCAAGGTTATTTCAAATGTTGAATGGTCAGAATTACAGAATTTGAAACTATAGAGTAATGACATCTTACAAAAAATGCATCAATACGTTCCTGGGAACCAATTTATTAATTAGCCCACGGAAGACCATTTTAGGCTTTCTCAGTTCGTAAATTAAGCTTAATTTCATAAAGAAATATTTGTCGGTTTAAATGAAGAGAGCGATGAATTATCTTTAAATTGAGTCGAGATATGTGAATTGAATCTTTAAATAATTGGAATTTTTAAATTATTCGCAGTAACATCAGCTTTAAATATTTTAGACACGTTGACTTTTACGATTTCTATTCTATACCAGCTGTTACCCGCGACTACGCGCGGAAAGAATTTGAATTATTCTTTTTTAATTCACGAATGTAAATGTTTTGTTGCATTTTGAAAGGGGAAAGTAAAAGTTCTGACGGTTGATAATACTTAATTGGATGGTTGACAGGAGTGTACTGTACATGTATGCTAATATAGTTATGTAAATTGTTTATCTATTCTAATATACTTTAATATACCACGTTATTTGCAGGGATGTAGAGGTTGTGTGGGCTGGACACACGTGAACACGCCACATACAGTTAGTTGCCCATGCGAAAAATATGATTTTTTCAAATGTACGCCTGCCACTTTCAGTGTCTGACCCTGAGCCTGGCAAATGCTATTTTTAAAGCGATTTGTTACCTTTTGAACTGAGATGATAAATCCTTCAATATTATCGGAAGGCGCGGAATTAAAACACTGTATCTTCTCGCTATATCATTCATAACAGTAGCTTTCATGACGTTTGGACCTAGGTGTGTAATTTGTTACGGTGTGCCATTCCGCAGTCTCGGTATATCGAGGTTACGTATTAGTATTCTAAGCAGGGTTAATCCGGCCCTGGATATGATTAGGACTTGAACTACACAATCGTCGATTTTGTAATAAAATAGAAGTTACCTACATTACGGAAGCTGGCTATCGAAATTCTATCATAAAGGCGCTGATCTGTAAATTGTAATGCGTTAATCAAAAAAAATGGTGACTTTTTTATTCTCTTCAATTATTTTATTAGGTTCTTATTTTAGTTGGGTCAGATCTCAAATTCCTTGTTACGCTTCTGATAATGCGCCAAATACTCTAGCCCAGGGCGTTCAAATTATTAAGACTGCCCTGGTGGTGACTTTTAACTCTTGGTCAAGTATATCTAATCATGTTCACGAGTCAAGAACTCTGATAAAGGGAAAGGGGTCCTTTCTTCTGTTGATCAAAGGATCTGGAGAACCTAGGCAACCTCTGACTTAGAAGTCGGGCCACAGGCCTGGCGGTAAGGTCTCTGCTTGGGACCGAGGGTTCGACACCAGGCTCCACCTGAAGATCCGTCGT